>JAXRKP010002732.1:0-38274 GCA_037039925.1 Doris montereyensis
AGTGTGGACTTTGTATTAGCAGTTCTGAATACAATAATATTGTACTATAAGAAAAATAATACCATTGTAGCTGATTGTCTCATCTCAACATGCAAAACACAGTGCATACGAAGAGGTGTGGAAATGTATAGGATGATTCCATTTTATTTGAGGGGTTTTAGGTTGGTGAGGGCCTCAAAATAAGGCAACATATAAATATAATGATAATTTGATGCGAAACTGGTGACGGTTGTTGTCTTCATTTTCAAAGACAGTTTTTTCATAGAAAGACGGAATTGAGATTTAGGGATGGTTTATAAGTAAAACTAAGAAGTGGAACTAGAATGAAATGCCATAACCTCAGTTTTGATATTTTTACCCAAAATGGCCTATTCCAGGTGCCGCATATCCCCTCAACAACACACCCGGATGGGCTGACGACACGATTCTTGTCAGACACCTAACATGTAAAAATTGTCAATACAGATGTCTTTTTTCCAGAGATTTGAAATGTGAAGGCATTTCAATTAAATTAGATATGTAAGATAATCAAACCACGCCTCTCAGCTGTAAAAAAATAGGTGCTGATGATAGCATACTATTTCTACCTGCTAGCAGAGTCATCCACCTAGGCCAAACAAACAATGATCATCGGCTAGCAATGGCTGCTAACAGTGAATCCACCTCTAGCTGCCAGACAGTGCAAAATTATGATTCAGGATGCTTTACATAAGCAAAACAAACAATGGGCTGAATTCATCATTGCTAAACGTATGAAAACATTTGAGGTTAAATGTTGTTAATTAAATCAAAGATGCATGTCCAACTAATTCAATTCAATTCAATCATATTTATTATTCCTTTAAAAAAAGGAAATTATTGTTGTTTTATCACAATTTCCATTGCCAAAATAAAAGAATAAATCAATGCATTTAAATTAAAAACAAACTTAACTTAAGTTAATCATTAAATTATTAAATGTATAGTTTTTAGGAGAAATATGTATAGTATAAAGGTGCAAAAGTGAGTAAATAGATAGCGCGGTGAAACAATACATATATAAAAAAAAAAAATAGACAAATTAGCTTAGCTTCATACACATTCATCAAATTATCACAAGTCATTCATTCGCCATCCATTAATTTCCATTTCTTAAAACATTGTAGTAACAGGCAATTATGCTTTCAAAATTAGGTATAGGCAAACTTTCGTATGGCACTTTGAAGAAAAGATCTAAGATGTCTCTCCTCAGTGCGGGATTTTAAATGTATAAGTTGACCGCTTCTATTACTTGTTTTCGGCATGGGGAAAAGAGAATGGCGTTGTCTCTAATGTGATGTTGGTGAGTGGGGAACCTTTCATTGATTTGTTCAGTGCCAGTTAGGTAGAAAGTTCTGTCCGCTTTTCCCAGTCCAGCACGGTTTTTCAATGCTCTAAAGGACGTGTCCTTAGACTGCAAATACTGTGTATGATAGTACTTGTATTTAAAAAAAATGTATACCTGTATTATGTGTTACTATGTTATTGTCATCTCTTTTACTTTTACACAATGCAGTGATGATCCTGAGCCAAGCGCCTTTGACTTTGATGACTCCATGTCTGAGACAAGCAGCAAAGTCTCTCCTTGGAGGTCTCATGGTGAGGTTTTATTTTGGATAAATGTATTATTAAATTTGATGTATGTAGATACAGTAGTCTCTACCAACTTGCAGGCCGTCAGAACGCACGATTCGTCATAATGCACGTTAATGCACGTTTTTTCGTGTAACCGAATTTTACAAGGCTAATTACCCCCTCAAACTGCAACAACGGCTGGCATGACTTTACCAAATGCAACAGGTTTTTCTAAGTCTGTCTTCAATTTGTTGCATTTAAGGAGTCAATTCCTGTTAAAAAATAAACTTTATAACCTGTTCTTATCTCGTCCCAGTGACAAAATCTGTCACGCATGTGTGTCTGTGTGTGTGTGTGTATGTGGCATCTAGATCTATGTTAACCATGTGTACACATACACACAACAATCATGCAACTAGTCTTGGCTGTCTCAGTTCTGGTCACCCTTTCCCGTCCCTTCCCTCCCGACTTAGTAGGTCTGGCAGTAGTGGCAGACAGACACTGTCTTGTCGGCTCTCTCTCTCTCTCTCTCTCTCTCTCTCTTGTCTTGTCTTGTGTCACTTTTACCCATGGAGATCATAGTCTCCATAACATGCGTGTCAACCAGTAAAAAATCATCCCTAGTTGCCGAATGTCATTGTCTTGAGTGAGAGAAGGATGTAACAGATCTTTGAGGAGAGGTCAAGGTCAGGCCTATTGGGTCATGTCTTCAAACCAACAAACAACAAAAAAAACTCCTCAAACTAATAGACAACTGACAAAAAAAAAGAGTTTACGGTATTTTCAAACAAAAATGACAATGTAAGTACATGTAAATGTAATAGTAATATGGGCTGTGGCTTTGACCTTCACCAAAATGCATGACTTTTCTGTCACCCATGGACCGTGTATTTTGGTGTAGACTTCTGTGTAATAATTTGATCTATGTATCCATATTTTGCATGTGGGTTCTGAATTATCCCAAGATCGCTTTCATTTCAGGAATTTTTCCACCAGAAGCAACGTTGAATTTACGATAATTTCATTGTTTCCATGTCTCTTGAGTAGAATTTCATTCACCTAAACTGCCATTTTCAACAGGCTTTGATAAAGTAGGAATAGTGTTATTCACTCCCACCCGCATAACCTCAGTATCAAGGACTTGAGTCGATCTAATAATTGTATTTGATATCACCTGGGGTATGCCACGCCACTTGTATTATATATATACTAGCTGAGAAGCCCACCTCTGCTGGGATGGATATTGGATCGACATCTAGATCTTCGTCTACATCATGACTCTGCTGGAGTCTGTTCCATTTGTCTAATTATCTCTTTGTCTTTGTTCGTGACGGACATTTTTATTTTGCTTCTTTTGGGCATCGTTATTTAAATCTAATAATACATTCTATTAAGTGATTCAGTTTTTCACTTAGCGCTTTTAAATGCAGTGTGTCATCAGTTTGTTTCGGTTCGTCAAAGCATAAAAAGTAATGTTATTTTTCTTTTTTGTTCTCTTTCAATTAGAAATACTTTATTTCATCCCAGAGGGAAATTTCATTCTTAGGTACAGCTTATGTAATTGTATCTTCAACCAATTAATTGAAATGAATAAGCCCATGCAACTCTACACGCCTAATTTTGAGGGTCTATGCAAATTTTCAAGATTTTCGGTTGCCGCATAAAAATCTGATTCAGCATTACGTAATTACACGATCCAATTCTACGTCCATTATAATATTACGAATACGTGTATTATAATATAAGAATACATAAAATTGAGTGGTAAAATAGTTACTAAAAAAATCTTTCAGTTTCTGAGTCTGTAATGTTGACCAATAAGAAGGTAGTAGTTCAGTCGGTAGAGTGTCAAACTCACAACTATCAACCAGGAAACTCAAGATTACTTTTGTTATTGACGTATGAATTGGAAGAGAAAAAAGGAGCAAAAATAGCGCAATTTGTATATACACACTGAATTGATGACACACACACAATGCCAGAGCTGAACAGTTTATTCAGTCTGGGTAACTAGATCTAGTAGAAGGTTGTGTAGGGGTATTGATTCAGGAAGCGTTAAACAGAGCAGACGTTTACTCGGAAAGTCGAAATTTGATGAGACTAGAACATTTTAATGAAAAATTAAAGATGGGCTTTCTTGAGGTCTCATTGTATGTATTAATATGAAACAACAAAGTCTGATTCTCTTCGTTTGTATCAATATGAAACAACAAAATTCTGATTCTCCTTGTATATATTAATATGAAAGAAAAAATTCTGATTCTCCTTGTATATGATACAACAAATTCTGGTTCTCCTTGCAGGTAGCATGGCTCGCACACCAAAAGACGGAGAAACGGGTTGCTCGTATGGATAACATCATGGATTCCCTTCGCAAGAAGCAGATTCAGCGAGCTGCCGAGAGAGAGGCTCGCAAAACGAAATTGGGTACCCCGACCCGTGTCCAACAGGGCAGAGGTCGCCTCATCAAATTCGGTTCACCGACGTCCACCGAAACCGGGCCTGCTTCATCAAATGCTTCTGTGGTTGTCATCACTTCAACCTTGTCATCTGACTCGACCAGTGCCACTGCTGGAAGTACATCAACTTCATTGATTTCTGTGACCGCCTCGGTCACAGCCCCATCTGGCGAGGAAATGGTCTTAACCTCCGTGCAAGGCCACCCTGCAAACCCTGTCATGAGCCTTGAAGATTGGGACATAATAAACGCTGTGGACAGTGACAGCAGAAGACAAGACATTCAGAGAAGGGTGGATGACATCGACTCCGGATACGGAGAGAGTGGGATTTCTTTTACTACTACTACTACTACTACTACTCCTACTACTACTATGAACACGGTTACACCGTCTGTGCCATCCTTTGTCACCATCTCATCCGATCTTCACCAAGTGCAGGTCTTGGGTCCACGGCAGGAAGTGTTTTACCAGGTCTTGGGTATCAAAGCTACGAGTGGAAGGTGGACACGGACACGTCTGGTGGGCAAACCTCCCTGTCAGCAGATCCTACGGTGGCCACCTCGTCTCGTGACATCTCAACAACCTCTGTGTCGCAATCGTCACCGTTGCCATCGCCCCACCCTTTGACCGCGACATTACCTGGCTTGACGACACCTTCGGCCTTTTCAGCAGGCATCACTGTGGCGGGAAGTACGACCAACACGACATGTCCAAGCTCGACAGGGTCGTCTTTGATAACATTGTCATCGCCTGGCCAACTCCAGAATACGGCAGTCGATTTCGCCAGAATGGAGGGATGGGTCACAGAACCAACCGCAGTCGTTTCTTCACCCTCAGCTAAAAGCAGCACTGCAGCAACTTTGGATGAATCAAGTGTACAATCATCTTCGTTTACATTTACAACATCTTCAGTCTCTGGGGCGTGCCGCATATTTGCTCAACAGACTCAGTCTGCCGTTCCAGTTCCACCCCCAAACGCAACTTCCTCTCTTTCCACCGCTGTTAGTTCGACTCTGGTGTCTACAACCGCTATGGCATCTCTTGCTAAAATGGAACCTGAAGGGTAGGACAACGCATGGTATTGGTCTTGAGGTTGAAGAAGACAAACAGTGAGGCAAGGAGAATGTCTAAAGGGATGAATAAGGACATAACATAACATTAAAGCCACGCAGGAACAAAAAAAAATAAAAATACAAAGGAATAGACAGAAAAAAGACCTTTGGGCATATTTAGAAGTGAACCCTCGACCTCCACGTCGGCACCCATTCTTAAGGAGCATAGTATGCTTGGTTGATAGTACGCTCTCCTTTCGTGACGAGGCGATAGATGCCGACACAGAGGTTGTGGGTTCGACTCTAATGCTGACCAGCGATTACTTCTGTCTATTACTTTGTACAATAGTTGCCGACCAAGCACACGGTGGTTGGGAGCACGCTTTGGCGTGCAGCGTGCACTTGGGTGATGGTCGACGGGTCACTATGATTTTTACGGTTATGTACCTTTTTGGGGGTTGCGTGTCTTCATTAAAAAAAATTCCCTAATCAAGATAGCGTTCTTCTTCACAACAGCTGACCAACTCAATTCTTGAATCTTTCTGTCAGTAGTGTCAGCGCGCACATTTTTAATTTAAGCGAAAAATATTAATCCAATTTTGGTTTTTAAATGATGTGTTTAATTCTGTTTTCAAAGTCTTTATTGCAACTGTTGGATATTATTTCCGTTGGCAGTCCATTCCACAGCCTTACTATCTCTATCTATCTATCTGTCCCATGGCGGAGGCCGCTACCGATGACCAAATAGCCAGTCTTCTCCACTCCTTCCTGTCCTCCGCCCGTCTCATTAGCTCACTTAGCTTCAGGCCCGTCCATTCAGTGATATTGTCCTCCCATCTCTTCTTTTGTCTGCCTCTCTTCTACCTCCTCTGACAGTTCCTTGAAGTAAGGTTTTTGGAAGCCCTCCTTCTCTCACCAAGTGTCCAAACCATTTTATTTTGCACCTTTTGACAGTGGTGATGAGGTCTTCGTAAGGACCAATGGTTTGTCTTATTCTGTCTCTGACTTCTTCATTGTTGATATGGTCTTTGTGAGCAGTCTTCTAAAGCACCTTATCTCTGTTGCCTATATTCTCTTCTCTATATCTGCAGTTAGTGTCCATGTTTCGCAGGCGTAAAGAAACACCGAGTGAATAAGGGAGTGCATAAGTTTTTTATCTTTGAGCTAAGGGAGACTTTGTTGTCTTTCCAAACGTTTCCCATCTTGGCTAATGCGAGTGTTGTCATTGCATTCCTTGTTAATACTTCAGGTTTTGATCCTTTGTCCGACAGTATTGCTCCCAGATATTAAACAGCCTTACTGTACTAGAGCAAAAGGAGTACATATTGACAATCAATATTTGAAGATGGAACCATGTCTGTTTTGAGTCTGATCTGGTTGTTCTTGCAACAAGTTTGTTTAAGCTAATCTAAGGCAATTGGAATAAACAATTGGGGCCATTTATAGCCTTATTAAAGAAAATATTAATTTTATTTCTGGCTCTATTTTCTTCTCAAGATATCCATTGCAATTGATTCATGTTGGTTTGGGTATTTTCTTTAGTGTATGAATAATCATCAGTTTCAAGGCGTTAAAAATCGCATCATTTTGTTGTTGTTGATGTTTCCATCTATGTCCATGGTGACCATGGTCATCTCATTCTGTAAAGGCCATCGACCATTGCTTAGCACTGTACAACTGACGTAGCCGTACAATATGCATTCCTTGTACTTCAGGTTTTGATCCTTCGTCCGATGAACAATAGACTGCAGTACAACACTACATGCAGTTACTCAATACGTGTTGTGGTTGTACATGTACTGTTATTACTAACTACGATGTGAACTTTAGTAATGCAAATTGTCTCTCTCTCCTCTCTCTCTCCTCTCTCTCTCTCTCTCACTCACTCTCTCTCTCTCTCTCTCTCTCTCTCTCTCTCTCCCTCTCTCTCTGTATGACACTGCCGACACCAGCCTACCTTCTCTTTGGCAGACATTGAGAGATGATTATTCTCTGTTCTGGTGATGATTTACTGTTGTATCACTGCCGACACCAGCCTACCTTGGCATAGTACAATTGGCTTCGCGATGCGCATAATTATATATATAAAAAGACATTGAGAGATGATTATGTATCCATGACTGTTGGGAGGACAAGCTGCTACAAGTAGGTCTACTACCCCTACGGCACTAGTACTACAAGTAGGTCTGCAAGTCAGAAACTATATAGACCACACTGTTTTCAATCAGTTTACCGGCTCATCGTTGTCCAATCATTGTTTTCATCTATTTATTGATGGAAATAGTGTATTGTGTGAATGGAGTCTCCACCACACCTTCTCAATTCCACCCTTTCACTTATCCCCACTCAGACAAACTAACGACACATAACCGGTCTTTATTGGTGCCAATGTAAAGTTTGATCTCTTGTCTTATGAACACTGTTTAATAAAATGAAGAGAAAATAATAATAATAATAAAAAAAAGTTAAATTTTGTTTACGCCACCCTACTTTTTGTGTCGGACCTTGTGTATTCTTTCTATGAGTTAAAAAGTTGTCGCGTGCCTTTTGAGTTGGATGCTCTCTGTTTTCATTCACATTAATCACATCAGCACTGTATCGTGCAAACTAGCATTCACACATTTTGTGGCACTGGCAGGCATGACTGGTCCAGGCTAAAATTGTGATTGGTGAGGAAGTATGAGCGTGCAGCTTGGCTGCAGTGAGACCAAGACAATATGCACTTAGCTAGTGAAACCAAGCACTTGCACTTGGCTGCAGTGAGACCAAGACACAATATGCACTTGGCTGCAGTGAGACCAAGACACAATATGCACTTGGCTGCAGTGAGACCAAGACAATATGCACTTAACTGCAGTGAAACCAAGACACAATATGCACTTGACTGCAGTGAGACCAAGACACAATATGCACTTGGCTGCAGTGAGACCAAGACACAATATGGGGTTGGTAATAATAGGGTTTGTTATAAAGCAAAAAATCGGTCAGAAAGAAAAAAACGTGTGCTTGAGTGCAAAGCATGCACTTTTGTGAGGCGTGCACTTGGGTGATGACTACTGTATAATATTTGTTTTGTCTTTGTTCATACGTGGCTTTCTTATTATTTCGGCTTTCTTATTATTTCGTGTTATTATTGATCTGAGTTTGACATTAAAATGTTACTTGATGTGCAATTGACTGAGAGAGAGAGAGAGAGAGAGAGAGAGAGAGAGAAGACAACAGCCCTAATGTTTATCTTCTGTCATGATTGGAGGAAGTGGGGAAATGTATGTATATATATATATTATATACATATCAGCGGAGACATGGGACTCGGCTCATAGACTTTTAGCGACTGACTAATGGATTGCCTTTGGTTACACAATCATTTCAATCAAGAGATTTGGCCTTCGTGCTAGCGTGAAAGTGAAAGTAAAGAACTAGGGTCTACGAGTAGTGCCTGCCAGCCGCCCACTCTCAACTCTCAGGGTGAATTAAGAGGAAGTAGGAAGATGAAAGAGTGAAACAGAACGGAAAGAAGTAGGACCTACCCACTCAGGAGCACTTGCCAACCGCCCACAAAAGACAGTGTCATTGTCAAAAATATAAATCTACCCTGTCCACCGTGGACAGTGGTCTCCGGATGAATTAAGAAGAGGAAACAGCAATATGAAAGATAAGTAAAAAGTAAATGAGTGAAACTAGTGAAAGGAAAGAAGTAAAAGTAAAAGAAGCTACCAAGAGAGTGCCTGCCAACCACCCACGAAAGTGAAAGTGGAAAGAAAAAGAAGTTGAACCTATCAGTACCAACAGAAAACATCAAGGAAGCAAAACAATAAATAATTTGTTTCATTGGAATTTACTCCTACTACCATATATGCAGTGATCTCAATCTCAGGGTGAATTAACAGGAAACAGGCAATTTCTGAAAGGTAAGACAAAAAGAAAGGAAGAAGTAGGACTACCACTACCAGCAGCAGCGTCCGCCAATCATCCATGAAACGAAATCAAACAAATAAAATAACAAACAAACTTTATTTGACAGTAGATAAAATTGATACGGTTTAATATTAATTTTGTCAGTGTTGAACACAATGAAAGGAATATAAAGACAGCTGGCTCAGAACAAATGTAAGCGGTGCAATAGAATTACACAATTCATCATTAAAGCCCAGACTTTACATAGACATTCGTTTTTCGTTTTCAATTTCATTTCTTCTGAACAGGGAAATGGAGAAAGTGAAAGATATACATGTAAATAATGTAATTTAGTTATTGACAATTTCTTTCAGGTATTGGCAGATCCCTTCACATATCTACCTCAATGGTCATTATTGTAATTCTCACTCATGAGCAATGTTCCCTCTAATTTTTTCTAGTCTGTGTGTGGGCAAAGTTTTGGTGTTGTGCAAAGTCGGAGTGATACTGACGATAATAAACAAATTGTGTGCAAATAAATAGATTTTGTTGTGTGCACACCTTTTCTCTCTGGTGTGTGTGCGCACAGCTTAGACTAGAGGGAATACTCCTCATGAAACTGAACTGGAAGAGAGTGAATGCTTATTTAATATTCATTAAAAAATTTTTTTATTGTGAAAGAAAGGGTAAATTAAAATAGAAAGAAATCCACAAAACAGTGAGCAAGGCCTTTTCTTCTTCATTTTTGTTTGTTTTGCATTAACGATATTTCTTGAAATTATTCAATCTAAATTTTTCATCATATTCATACTACTACTACTACTAGTACTACTACCACTACATGTGCTACTCGCCAAGTTTTAATGCAAGTACTCAAGTAGACACCAAGTACTACGGTATGTCATTGTCATTCTTGTTTCTCTTTCCTCTCTCTTAGTCTTAGTAGTTTGACAACTGCCGGGAAATACAATTATTTAAACTTCAAATCCCACATGACAATACTGTGATGTGAATATGAGGATTGCAATTGATGGCCTCTGTTAACATGTAGGGAAGCGCCGGAGAAAATGAAAATGAAAAAAAGAAAAAGAATTTGTATGTAAAGTCGGCCGAATGGTAAGTTTTCAGCTATTGATTATACATAGATCTTTTATTTATTTGTAAATTTTTGTCATCATCATCATTCATAGTATGTCCAATTATTGAAATATAATAATGTAAAAAACAGATAAAACCAATGAAAAGAAAGAAGAAGCGGGGTTTTAGAGGGGTGGTAGAGTACTAGTACTAGTACAGTGATCTCCTCTTACATTACAAGAACAACGCCCGTCATCCAAGACAGACATGCTCTAATTCCTATCAACGATGTCAACCAAGTGGTACATGTACCGCATTAGCTGTATCAGGCAAGCTATACCCTGGGTGATATGAAGCACAGTTACTAGAATTGAGGTAGAACTCAATACATGTACTGAGGAGATTAAACTGGTAGGCACGGACTATACTATTATTACTATTCCAACTTTTTAATCCCAAAATCTGTTGAAAATTCTACCCAAAAGACGGGGAAACAATGAAATTTTCTTTACTCAAGTGTTACTTCTACTTCTGGTAGACAAATTCCCAAAATGAAAGGATCATGGAACCATCTATCTAGTAATCTAGGGGGCCCACAGGCAAAACATGGTTTTAACTCTTTTACTTTTATATTTTTAAGTTCAGTGGCCTGGCAACAGAGCCTTTGGCTTTGACGCACAAAGAACAAGCAACTCTCAGAATTATATACTTACATAATAATGATGGATAGATGATACTGATGATGATATTGAAGATACATTTGTTTCACTTTGAAAACGTTAATCTTTTCACCCGATCTGAATGAAAATCTCAAATGGTTGTCCTTCTAAGAGGCGATTACTGTAGTAGGAGTAGGTAGGAGTGGGGTTTCGGCAAATTGATGGAAAAAAACATTTTGCACAAAGCAGGGTGAGACAACACTGAGTGATACATATCATTATAATTATATTTGTATAAATCACGTATAATGTATATTGTAATTAAATTTATATATCTAGGGAGAGAGAGAGAGAGAAAGAGAGAGATTGGAACGACAGGATAGACAGGATAATGATGAAATGTCTGGTCTAACAGCAGCCAGTCCAACACGTAAAGGAGGGGAGGCGAAAGAGGAACAATAGGCAACATTTCTAGTTAGAAGCTACACGCATAGTTATTCTCTTACACTTACACACACACACACAAACGTACATGCATCACCTTTCAATATTCATAAAAAAATACCAAAAGACAAAAACCCCAACCCAAACCAACCAAACTGTCCGTACATCACATTTCTAACACAAAAACCATAAATAAAATTTTCGATTACTTAAAAAAAAAAAAAAAAATAAAAAAAAAAGTAACACATCATAAGATAATATGATTTCACATCATGTATAAACACTTATAATATTGATTGATTGTTGTTGGAGGGTATGATTAGTATGAATGATGGTGCTGACAAACTAATCAATGTATTGTAGTAAGCCACAATAGTGGATTCAGTTGAAATAGGAGAGGGGGGAGGGGGAGAGGGACAAGGCTATAACTAACGTCTTCTGGATTTACACAACAAGAAGCATCAGATCTGAATCAAAGTATTGAGCACAGGACAGAGTAACAGTGTTGTAGTTCATTGAAATGAACCTAGTCCACCATATGTGGTCTCAAGGTGAATTAAATTAAATCAAATTAAGAGAGGATACAGTAAGATGAAAATGAAAATAAAGAAAAGTTAGACCTACCACCACCAGTAGTCGTTATAAGTCATTGACATTAACCCGTCTACCGTTGCGGTGATCCCAGGGTGAATTAAGAAATAAGAGTTAACACTAACAGCCAGATGAAAGATAAGCGGAAGAAGGAAAGGAAGAAAAAAGTAGGACCTACCAGTAAAGCCCACCCTACTACTACCTGTAGTAGCACCCACCAACCGGCCACAAAGACACAGAGGACATGTGACTACTTTGTAAATTGTAAAGTCGCATTGTTGGTCACAGTCAATAAAAATAACAATAATCAACCCCCCCTTCTCTAAATACAAGAGAAAACGAGAAATTGAAATTTAGTAAACCACCATTGCACCAAGTAACAACAACATTTTCTAATTCACATTTCTTCAAAACAATGGTTTTGTTGTTTCATAAAAATGTACCACGTCCACCATATTCAGTGACCTGACACTGAGAGTGAATTAAGTAAGAGTAAAACTCAGAGTAAGAGGAGTATGATGAGGAAAGATGAGTGAAAGAGTAGCATTAGCAATAAATGAGTAGCAAGAAGGATGCAGGGCACACCAGAACAATCTGTCGTGAATTCTAATTTCCCCATCTTTTCATTTCACTTATCTGTCGCTCAATCAGTCTTATGATAATAATAATAATAATAAACTGACTTTAATTTAGGTAGGCATATAATATTATATCTTGTGTTTTTGCTTCTTTCTAGACAATCTGCCATCATAAAAATTAGTAGTGTCTGATGATTCAGAATCAGATTCTCTTGTAAGACCTGGTTAATTCTTAGGTTGGAATTGGAAGGAAGAAATTTTCCATTTTCGAGGACAATACTACTGACCACTAGACTAGTTAGTACTAGAGCTGTATCCATCTACTTTTGATTTCTGGCAAAGGACGTACAAACGGATAACTTTCTGTCGCGATTGCATGTGGAAAATACAGATACCAACAGGTATCGGAAAAACTAGTACTAGTGGAAAATATATTGGGAAAGTAAATACCGGCGGGCATCGGACTTTACAGAAAGAGAAGATGCACTAAACACGTTTGTTACAAACTGGTTGGCAGTTATGCAGATGAAAGCAAAAGAAACATTTTTACAGAGAATTTTACATAATATGCAACAACAATAAAGACTGTCTATGGCAGGGACAGAGAGAATGTATTGAGTCTATATATGAAATAATAAAAACACATAATATAAAAAAAAGGACATATCCATGACATTAAAAATAGAAGGAAATCATCATCAATCCATGCCAACCAACACACACACACACACACGCGTAAATATAATGCAATATTTACAAAAAGAACATTTTCTAAACCCTGGAACAAAAAATTCATTACCTTTTTTAAATATAATAAATGAATGCTCAAGTACAATTGGGGCCTAATTCTGAAACAATCATTCCAGTAAAAAAAGTCTTTAACATCAGTAACAAACCGATGATTCATGTGTAACAAAATGTTGGTTAAAGTTAAAAGTTAAAAGAATTAGTTCTCAACGTTGAGTAGTATTTTAAATCAATTTTTTCATCCTGGGTTATCTGATGTTTATTGATTAATTCTGACTTAGGACAATGTTTTTGTAAAAAAAAAAAGAGAGATGAAAATGAATTCTAAATTGGAACAAATGAAATGTCAAATTCTGAGCGCAGTACACCGAAGGAAGTCTAACGTGAGTTCTCGTGAAATAGTCGACTTTCAGTATTGATTTGCTTATTTTATTAAAAGCGTCAAGCAGGCGTTTGTGGGCATGGTAGGGTGTAAGGGACTAGTGATTTACCAGCCGCTTTTGGACATGCTATGGTATATTGGTTAAAAAAAAACCTCAACAACTTTGAGGATGATGAAAAAAAGAAAAAAAAACCCAAAAGAAAGACTGGGCCCAAAGTTAAAACTGTAATTCACAGCTGCCAACCTTTTCAAATCATAAAACAGACTTTGACTGCGAATTAACTTAAATTAACCCCTATACAGTAAATGACAAAAAGTTTATCGATAGCTCGCCTTTCTGGCACAGTGTGGTTTGAAAACTCAAACTGGCATCTACGGATGATCTCTCACTCTCAGAGTTTCTGCCATTAAGTTAAGATTTCTTAAAAAAAAATAATATACAATTAGCCTCTCATCTATGTACTTTTCAAGGTAACTAGACTCACTCAAAGCTAAAAAAACCCCCATAATACTAAAAATAAGTTTTTTCTCTACTGGTTGACAGCTATGGTAATTATTTCTTCCATTCATCAACTTGAATGGTGCCTCGAAGATAAAAACCTTGCACAAACCGCCCAAACCAACAATTTCCCCCAACCTCTAGCTACCCATTCTACTGCTGGGTTGACAGGAGGGCCAGAAAAATGTCCTACACGGACTGGGATTCAAACTCTGGCCTCCTGGATGGCGGTAGTCAGATACTTTACCGACTGTTTAAAAAAATATCTATGTGAAACACATTCCCATGACAAAAAAACCTACACACTGTATGTTTCTTTGACCCTGTCCACCACATGCGGTGATCTCAGCGCCCACTTACCACCGACATTATAGCAGGATCAGATTAACCACCATTCATAGCCATTTTTAAATCACCTACCAGGCAGGGTTCTCAATTAAAACAATAGTCATAGTTGCCGTTAATAAGCAACGGCAAACTCAATAGTGCATCAACCCCCCCAAACAAACCCCACTAACCTTCACAATATCCATCAAGAATCATAGATATACAGAAAGACCAAGAAACAACAAGAACATAAATTACAAAAATAGAATGCAAACAAATTTATAGCACAAAAAGCTATTTAATAACTTGGAGACAGCGGAAACAATCTGAAGCAGTAAAAAATTTCACAAATATTTTTATATCACAAAATATGCAAAACAAACAAATCATCTAGAAAGAAAGACGAAAAAAAACAACCCAATCCCCATCACTTTTGCTTGCGATGTTCACAATATGGGTATGAACTTCAATCTAAAAAGAAAAAAAAAGAATCAGAACGACTTCTTTCATGAAACAGCAAAGAAACATGGTGGTCTGTCTCTCAAACAGGAGGTTGTTGGTCTGTACATTGATAACTAGAAAAAAAATTGAGTTTCACCCGTCCATCATTGTGGTGATCTCAGGGTGAATTAAGGAAACAGCAAGATAAAAGACAAGCGAAAGAGTAAAAAAAAAGAAGTAGGGCCTACCAGTAACACCCGCCAGCAATCTATTAAAACCTCAAGGCGTTTATTTATCCGTCTCTCCATTTAAGGTTTCTGGTTTCATTGGAATTTATTTGCTTTAATTGAAATTGTTTGTTTGTTTAATTCAAATTCACCCGTCCACCATTGTGGTGATCTCGGGGTGAATTAAGAGGAAACAGCAAGATAAAGACAAGCGAAAGAGTAAAAAGAAAGAAGTAGGACCTACCAATAGCCCCCACCAACTGCCGGCATTTAGAGGAAACGTAATGGGAGACAACTATGACAATAAGAAAAGCAACAATATCAACAATTGTATATATAAATGATATGATTGAAAGAAAACAATGAAAGGCAGAAAGGGAAAGGGGGTAGGGGTGTGTGTGTGTGTATGTGTGTGGGAGGGGAGGGGGGGGGGAGGTTGGTAATCTTAATATGAAGTATGAAACTTTGGTACAGGCGGCTACCACAGTTTATCTAGAGCAACCAACTTAAAAAATGTACAGCAAAAATTCTCACAACTTATTCTCTTCACTTCTCCAGTAGGCTGAAATAACATTCAACGTTTCTTCCTTCTGTCTTTCACAAATCCAAACTACCAAGAAAAGGCGTAATAACAATAATAATAATTAACAACGAATATTTCTATAGTAGTGAAACGCTAAATCTACTGCAATTATACCTGTGCTTTTATCTCAACATAAACTCTTTTCAATGTCAAATTTGTATCTTCATTTTGTAAAGAAAGCAGAGCATTTATTCTAAAAAAAAACCCAACAAGCCACAAACAATGGACTAGATAAATCTAACGTACAAGGCATTTCCTCAACTCATTTAATCAGGCCGAAAACGTCCGCAGGATAGACAGCCGGCCGTTCGCTAACCGCTTCCCCTTGTTCAAGCCAGCCACAGGTAACACCTTCTCTGTCAACAATCAGATTGGCGTGTCAAATCTATTCTTATTACTCATTCTAAGTACTGTTATTTCTAGAAAGCTCATTGATCCGTTTACGCCTCTTTCTCACGTTTAAGGTCGTAAACATAACGTAATAGCAACTCTTTCCGCAAAGCTCGTCATTGATCTCATTTTGCGCCTGTACTGCTTTTGTTCAATGAGCATGGTTCATCGATCTGCTTCAATCGACTATCTGATTTGCTTTTATTTTTATCAATCATCAATTTTGTCATGGACTGTTAGAAGTGACACAAAGAGAGATAAAGAATCCTTTTCCTAACGCCGCCCATCAGAAGCAGAGGGAAGCTCAGAAAATGTAAACACACTATGGCAATCTGATTGTCAAGAAGTTGAATCTAGGTCAGGGAATCTACACACTAATGAGTTGATCAAAGCATGAACTCAGATCACAACTTCATCATCATCTTCTCCCAATCTTATTTGTCAAGGTCATGCAAATTATTTGTATTTCAGAGGCTATTAGTATTAGAAGAACCAATAAAATCTGCCACATTCTTAACTGGAAAACGTTTTTTTAAAAATGTTTCATTGACATTTACCCTGTCTATCACATGCCGTGACCTCAAGGAAAACTGGAAGAAAACGACAGTGAGAAGGTAAAATAAAAAAATAAGAAGGGAATGTCTTTAGATGGGACTTGTTGTGAGGTTACATTCTTTAAACGCACACATACAAAATGTGCACGGAAAGAAATAGACAGGCTGGCAGATCCTCGCTGATTTTCACATGATCTTTCAGTCAGAATTATGTTTCCTAGTTCAGAGTTGCCAACAGAGTTGTACTTCCCGTAGGTAGGCCTAGTAAAAAAGGAAGGTGGTAGTAGGACCTATTACTATTAGTAGCACCTGACAATGGCCCACTTTATTACCGGTCAACTGGTAAGCGACTTGTATCATGTCTCACAGAATAAAAACCTTGATGAGACCTTTTCTCCCCCGGGGGCGGCAGTCAACACCTCTAAACATGCTGCTCCCTTGCCTCACAATTTCGATAGATTTCGATCTGGATGGATCCGTTAGTGTTACCATTAAGAACGTCAACATAAGTGAAGCCCACTACAGTTCATAGCTTTTTCCTTTACATGATATATAAACAATGAAGGGCGAGGAGCAGACAATAACAGGTGGTGCAGGGGGCTGACCACCACAGGCGTATTTGAAAAATTAATTATTCTTTTTTGTTGTTGTTTCTTTTACACTTTAAGGTGAATAAAGCTACAAACAAACAAAAATCACCACTCCAGAGACAATGTGACAGAATTATCTTCTCAGCGTAGCCAATAGTGTACTGCTGTCCTAAATGAAAAACCCTGGCATTACAACATTCGAAGTCAAGACACGATGACGTTTCGACGATTATCACATAATAAATTGAAACTTGAAAAAAAGAGAAGAGATGGATGTCAGGCTACACTATCGTTAATCTAGCTTTGTATCTCGCCTCAGCAGGCTAGGTA
Organism: Doris montereyensis; assembly: GCA_037039925.1. Lineage (NCBI taxonomy): Eukaryota > Metazoa > Mollusca > Gastropoda > Nudibranchia > Dorididae > Doris > Doris montereyensis. The sequence continues at coordinate 17,421 of JAXRKP010002732.1, forward strand.
TCCTGTTAAAATTTACAACAGCATACCAAACATTTTCAAGATTCCTTCTAATCGTATAATATTTCAGTCTTCTTAAACAGACCGATCATTCATCAAGGCTTTGATTTTGAGGTGACAGGAAAAGCAAAACAATCCCCCAAAGAAAACAACAACAAAACCCTAACAACTCTATGGCAGGTTTTAAAGCTACCATCAAATATATAAAAAGAGAAATTTTAAAAAGTTGAATTTTTTTGCCAGCAATTCTTGTTCTCAGTGAAAGCAGACACAAAAAGGAAATACGAGAAAAATACATAAATACAAATATATATATATATATACATATATATATATATCGAGAGAAGAGGGGACTGATGTAATGACGTAAGCTTGTTAGCCATCTACAAGACGCAAGTTTGGCCCATGACATTCCTATTGAGGGAAGGGGGAGGAGGTGGTAAGAGAAAGCTGAGAATGGAAATGATTTTCATACAGTAAATGAGAATCTTTAACACATTGTCATAAAGACAGTTGCCTCACGCCGAGATGTGAGCAACCGGCTGCCCCTCTCATGCCGACAAGAAAACAACCGGTTGCCTCTCATGCTGACGTGTGAGCCACTCGTAACTCTGCCTCCTCTCCTGTAACACTGCTGTCACGCTTTGATCAATCAGCTGAACCGTCACTAGCACCCTTGACTTCCTGTATAAGTTCATTCAATCATACACGCTTGTTCTAGCTTTCATTTCTGGCAACAGTGAATTTCCATCTGGAGGGGAGGGGAAGAAGAAAGAAAAGAAAAATCAGTCAGCACACAGAACAGAAAATGCATCGGCGGTGAAACTGTCCAAAAGCGTAAGTCTACGATATGTAAATGGGACGTATGAAATTTGTCCTTTAAAGAATCAAACACATGCGTCTTTCGCGTTTTCATATATATATTTATATTGGAGGTCTTGAACCAATAAAAAAGTTTATTTGAAGCACATGATCTAAACAGAGACTTCTGTTTATCTCCCTGCCTCCAAACTCTTATGTCCTTCAAGGAATGGACATCCTGTGTACAACTGATTAATTTTCCCCCATTTACTATATTATATGCATTCTAAAGACTAAAGTACTAAATCAATTTGTAATAAAAAAAAGCATAACATAGTGTGTTTGCATATCCACTCCATGGTTACGTTGTTTTTCGCTTCTGCTGAAAAAATTACATCATGCAGACATACGCGTTTAAGACAATTTCATCAACGATATGATCTCGATGACTAACGGAACCATTTTGTTCACAGAAAAAACACTGTCATAACTCATTCATTGCCAGGCACCGTCAGTTCAGACATTTAACAAATGCCGGCCACTTTGATACACAATTTAAAATATGCATGTCATTATACTATTTGAGAAAAATACACAATCAAAACAAAAAAAGTTTTCTTCAGAAAAAGAAAGACATTCCAGTTGGTAGTTTCTGTATGTAAATTTTCATATATTTTTTGGGGAAAAATATAAAAAGAATGTAAACTTAAAAAAGCTCTGAGAGAGAGAGAGAGAGAGAGAGAGAGAGAGAGAGAGAGAGAGAGAGAGAGAGAGAGACAGACACACACACACAGACAGTCAGTTCGGAAAAAAAGAAGAAAAGAATGAAAAATCAAACCAACAGAGGACCAACAATTATAATAAAAAAAAATGTATTCAAGTTATTCGCAGTACCTGTATGGACTTAAGATCATTCTTTGTTCCTGTCTCGGATGGACAGGGTTTCTTGGAAAATGAGTTCTTTCAGGCGCTCTTTGGGCAAATCGTCAGCTCCATCTCAAGCGTGAGCGGTTCTTCTGCAACAGGCTGTAAAAGGAAAGAGTAATTTTTTAATTTTTTTTATCAACTACACATTGTCAAATTGTGTGAGCTCCTAATCAACCAACATCATTTCTTTCCTTGAAATTTGTGCTGTTCACCACATGTGGCAATTCGGGGTGACTTAACTCTCAACGATTCCAAACAACACCCCTTGAACAAGAATTTCTTCATTGAAAATGAAAGTAATACACGATAGAAGACATCATTGAATGATAGATGACAGTGATGATGAAGAATGGGTTCAGAAATTGATTAATGAGCTCATCCACTCCAGCCCTCCCTTGTCTTCAGTAGAGGTGCATGTGTGTGTCGTGTGTTCGTGCCTCCATCAAGAATCTAGATCTAGATGGCCGTAATGTTATCAAATTTATGTTTTCAGCATTAGATGCTCTATTGTTTCTAGGACAGTTAGATATGTAGCAGATCTACCTGTATCTAGATCTAACATGTATCAGAGATGGCTTCAACTTCTTGTTCATGTTGAACTGAATGGCTTATAACATGCAGGCTAGCACTAGCAGTGTGTAGTGTTGTAAAGTAAAGGGCTGGATTGCAGTCAATATGGAGAAAAAGCTACATATGGCATGGCGACAATAAGAAAGACTGCTAGTTAAAAATCGTACCAAAAATATTGTTGACTGTAAATGTGGATAAATCAAATCAAAAGCGGCGAAAGATAGGTGGAAGAGTGAAGGGAAGGAATAAGTAAGAGCTATCAGCACCACTTGCCAACTGTCAACAATTGCACAGGGAGAGTTTGTTTCATTGCAATTACACCATGCGGTTTGATTTGATCCACAACTAAGGTGATCTCGGGATTTTGGTAGGATTTATAATTTTGCCCCCGGATTGTCAAAGCCAAGAGATCATTATCATGCAGAGTGTCGTGGTCTGAATACAAGACCTCCTTTTTATCAGCCGTCTCCGATGGGACTAGGTGTCAATCCACCTACCTGTACCAGAAGGGATAAATTTTACTTGAAAAACTTGAGCAAACATTTCAGCCTGTCAGGACTTGAACCAACGACCTGTTGGTTGAGAGGTCGACACCTGTCCTCATAACTTCCAAGCCCCCTCCCCCACCACCACATATGTTAATCTCAGAATGATTTACGAGTAAGAGTAAAGAGCAGGATAAAACACAGGTGAAAGACTGAAAGGAGAGAAGAATGACCTACCAGCAGTTCTTGCCAACAGAGAGAGAGAGAGAGAGAGAGAGAGAGAGAGAGAGAGAGAGAGAGAGAGAGAAAGAGAAAAGAGAGAGAGAGAGAAGAGAGACAGACAGACAGACAGACAAACAGAAAAAGGGAGAGTTTTAACTGGCTATTTACCTCATCAGCTGGGTCATAGTACTGCTCGTGCGGATGGGCCAGAGCTTGTTCCACTGTTATCCTCTTGTTGGGGTTAAAGGTCAACATTTGCTCTAGAAGGTCAAGAGCTGTCAATGAGAAACCAACAGATCCGGTTCAGCACAACAAAAAACCTTTTCCCATTCAATTCAAATCTTCTTTATTGTTGGTAACAGTATCCATAAAAATAGAGACATGCAGGTTAAATAAAAGAAAAGAGAAATCAGTTATTAAGCCCTAAAACAAATAATAAGCCTGATGGGCTTTTCACCGACATTTCAACAGAAAATATTACAAAATTGTTCATTTAGATAGGATTAAGAATCTACGGTTATATAAAGAAATATAATCACATAAATACATACAGCAAATGACATAATGACAATCTTTACCATTCACATCGAAAAAAAAGCTTTTAAATCGATAAAAAATTTGTTTCAGATTTTATATGTTCATGTAATTTGTTTCACAGAAACGCAGTAGAACATTTAAATGACTGTTTTCCGAAAAGCAGTTGTTCTAGGTTTAGGTGAACCTTTAGTTGTCAACATATTACATCGTCACGAAATTCGTCTTTGAATCACTTTCAGTGGAGTCAGTTAGTTAGAACAAAAAAACACCTAGATTGTGCACGTTGTGGTAAAATCATGAAACTCACACAGGTGTAAGAGGTTTGAAAAGACGAACAAAATGTGATACAGAACCACCCTGACAAATGAATAACAAGAGTTAAACCATCTGAAAATGAAGATAAAATTTTTATGGCATATTTAAAGTACAGAACACCACATTGGTCCTCTGACTCTGTCACAACTATTTCAACCTCTTTATTTTGTCATGTCACCAATGTACTAGTATATGCCAGACCGACACACATGAATAGTTAGAATGCCTACCAAACAAAAAGGCTTCAAAGTTCAAGGATACAAAAGCTTTGAAATGATCATACCTAATGTCTCTGCCACGCGACGGAAGATGAGTTAAGTGTAACCATTTCATCAATGGATGAAGGAGATGATCTTGCAACAACGCTAAGGAGCATGCTGCCATGTGGCACAAATCATGTGGTGCAAGATTCAACAACACCAAACTTCAACTGACAAAACTGGCCATGAAGCACAAACACGTGTCTTCCACTTCCAGCATAGGAATTGCGGCAATAGACACTTAACAGAGTCGGGTGTTTTTTCTGTGAAAAGGAGGAAGATGAGAGAAATGAACTGTATTTTGTCATGATTTTAGAGGTAAGCGACAAGTTAAAATGATTGCAGAGAAAAGAAAAGACGTAAAGCTACTGGCAAAATTTACACAAGGCGATATGGTTCGCAAGAGGCTCATAATCATGAAAATGCCTGACAACTCACATACATTCGCGATCTCCGAGAACACACTGAAAATGCTCTCTATTTCTCTCTCTCCCTGACACGCATGTGATTGCACTTGCTGCAGGGGAGTCATATTGTTTCAAAGATTTAATCTTGACTCTGATTTAGATCTATTAGATTTTCGTTTTAAAAGAGTACAGATACAGATTATCTAGACCTAGACGTCCTTAAAACTAGGGACATTTAGATCTAGATCTAACAAGTCATTGAATATCAGCGAAGCCTTCTGCTTGATCAGTTTGAAATGCAAGGCTCTAGTAATCATGGTAGACCTCAATAACACGAAATGATACAATGATTTTTGCAGTCTCGAACAAGTACAGCACGAGTACTCTGAAGAATGGACAAAGAGAACAATATATTAGCGAAGAATCGATACACCATTACTTATAATAACAGGAATCCTGAATAGGCACGACATTCGGCTATTGGCTGATTAAAAACAAAAATTGTACGCTGAATATACGGAACAATGCCGTCCAGGCAACGACTGCAATTGTATTACAAAAAAATCAGGATGGGGAGCCAACGGAAAATCGGAATTTCGCAAATTTTCGCTAAAAAATCGGAATGATTCCGATTAAATGGGGATAAACAGCAGGTCTGCATATGTTTTCCTCTTCACAATTTCAGTGTTAGTTTAAATGTGAGATAAGATTAAATTTAACAAATTGTAACACCAAGCAGCAAAAATGTGGGATTTTCTTTTCTGTATTGGTCAGTTCAGGACTTATTACTATCGTTATGTCATTTTGATTGTTAACTTAAGCAAAACCCAAATACTTATATTTCAATTTTCTGTTTAAATCTTGCTTATTTGTTCAATTGGTCAATTTAGCCGGACGTTCAGTAATACTGGCCATACGGTCATCATAGTGTTTGCGCTTGTCAATGTTAAGTTATGATAAACCTACTCTGTCCTTCTATAATACACTGATTGACATTTACATACGTTGTTCTCAAATTTGGTCAGTCTAGGAAGTTTTTTTCTATATACAAAATAAAGCGGACATTTCACTGGTCATTTTTGTCCTTCACGATCAAACGGTCATCATAGTCTAAGCACTTATCAGTAATAAGTTATGATAAATTACTCTGACCTTCCATGAGACATTTATTGGCGATCACGAAGGTTCTTTTTTATATACAAATAAAATAGACATGTTATTGGTCAGGTTTGGTTATTCGCGGTCAAACGGTCATCATAGATTGTCAATAGTGAGCTATGATAACTTTGCTCCGCTTTCCATAAAACATTCATCGACGATTATATACGTTCTCAGAATTTGGTCACCTCAGGAATTTCAAAATTTATTAAAATATACAAATAAAGTGGACATTCTGCTGGTCAGTTTTGGTAATTCATGGTCAAATGGTCATCATAGTCTTTGCGCTTGTCAATAACAAGTTAGGATAAATTTACTCTTCCTTCCATGAGGCACTCATTGACGATCAGGAAGTTAATTATTTTTTATACAAATAAGGTAGGCATTTCACTGGCCAGTTTTTGGTCATTCACGGTCAATCGGTCATCATAGTGTTTCAGCTTGTCAATAATAAGTTAAGATAAATTTACCCTGCCTTTCCATGAAACATTTATTGATGATTATACACATTGTTCTCACAATTTGATAAGCTCAGGAAGTTTGTTACTATACAAATATAGTGGACATTTCACTGGTCAGGTTTGGTCATTCATGGTACTTTCTCAGGGTGATTCTATATCAGCAATCATTTATATTGGTATTAGCTACAATATTGCCAAGTTTGGTGCTTTTACCACAATTTGTTTTTCAATGTTTCTATGTCACATTGTCTTTGAATCACTTTCTATGTCCATTGTCTTTGAATCACTCTATGTCACATTGTCTTTGAATCACTTTCTATGTCACATTGTCTTAAAATCACTTTCTATGTCACATTGTCTTAAACTTTCTATGTCACATTGTCTTAAAATCATGTCACATTGTCTTTGTCTATGTCATTGTCTTAAAATCACTTTCTATGTGTCATTGTCTTTAAATCACTTTTTGTGTCACATTGTCTTTAATTCATTTTCTATGTCACATTGTCTACTTTCTGTCATGTTGTCTTTAACTTTAAATCACCTTCTATGTCTTTTAATTCAAGTTGTCTTTAATTCATTTTTAAATCACATTTTTTTTATGTCTTTAATTCATTTTCTATGTCTTTAACTTTAAATCTTTAACGTTCTCTTGAAATCCTTTTATGTCACATTGTCTTTAATTCATTCTGTCATTTGTCTTTAAATCACTTTCTGTCACGTTGTCTTTAAATCACTTTCTATCTCATGTTGTCTTTAACTTTAAATCACCTTCTATGGCAAGTTGTCTTTAAATCACTTTTTATGTCACATTGTCTTTTAATCGCTTTCTATATCATGTTGTCTTTAAATCACTTTCTATGCGTTGTCTTTAACTTTTAAATCACCTCACATCTCCTTTAACTTTACATCTCCTTCTGTGTCATCTTGTCTTTAAATCACTTTCTATGTCATGTTGCAGTTAGATCATTTTTTGTGTTTAAACGAGAATCTGACAATCTGCTCACTGTGCTAGTTCAACCCACCTTTGGAATCTGCATTTGGGAACAGCTTGGTCCACCAGGACTTTCGGTTTGAAGGGCAGTGATTGGATATAACCTCTAGCCTGAGGATGAGAAGCCAGAAATAACTTTCTGATTAGACAAAAGTTAGACCTACCCGAACACACATATTACCCTGAGGTGTATATATTTATATATATATGTATATATATATATATATATATATACACACACACCGGTGTATGATATAAAGATATATTTCTGGGCGTATTCCCCCGCAAGGACAGGCTCTGACTACATCTTTATCACCCCCACCCACCCCCCTTTCATTCAAAGTCTTCTCAACTCACCTGGGAGTATACGTACAACACCTTGTTAGGCACTTTCACCAACACCATTGATAAGATCTTCACTCAATTCACCTGAATCAAGGGAGAAAGCAGAGTCAAGTGTCTTTCCTGAGAGTACAATGTTATTAAAAACAACACCTGAGCTAGCCATCGCATTGTTTTTGAACCAGTGCCGATATGATTACATTTACAAGCTCACAACACTGGTTTTGCCACCAATGACCAAGCATATTAATAAAATCGCTTGTTCATTGGGTGATAAAAATCCACGAACAGAGCTAAGAAATAAGTAAAAAATTCTTCTTCTTTTTTTTTATCTATTAAACTATTGCATGAATTTTGTGCCATGTGTGTGCAAACAATGTACAAATGTAAGATTTAGATAATAAACATGTTATGCATGTCAACTTCAGCATACAATGAATAGAGAGAGGAGAAGAATCTAGAATAAGAGAGGGAGGGAAGTTGGTGCGAAAGAGAGAGTCAACGGGAAGAGGCGAAAAGAAGACCAGAGGATAGGAATATTTAGATCTAGAAACAGAAAGAGCGAGAGCAAGAGAAAGAGAGAGAGAGAGAGAGAGAGAGAGAGAGAGAGAGAGAGAGAGAGAGAGAGAGAGAGAGAGAGAGAGAGAGAGAGAGAGAGAGAGAGAAATGGGATATTATGGAATAGAGATATGAAGAAAACATAAAGACCATGACATAATGTGTTATTTCATTTATCCGTGCAGACATCCATCTTTGTACAAATAATTGATACTTGGGTTGATGAAAACCTTTATATTTTTATAATGAAAAAAAGAAAAAAAAAGACAACAAACTAAAAACTCACTTTGTCATTAATGATACACATAAGATCCTCCGGACTTGGAGATCCCAAAACACCTAAGATGTGGTTAAGTTGGTCCAAATCTTGACAGCGGTTAAGGTTTGTTTGTTATTTGACTATAAATTGGATTTACCCTTTCCACCATAATTTGCAGTGACCTCAGGAAGATTGAAGAAGAAACAGCAAGGTGAAAAGATGGCGAAAGAAGTGACAGGAAGAGTAGGACCTATTACAGTGCCTGCCCACCGTCCCCAAGACAATAAGCTGTCAAAGCAATTTCTCCATTATGCACACTTATAATTATATATTCACAAATTCTCTATTAAACACATAATTTCCCATGATGCATACTTATATATTGCTACAAATTCTCTATTAAACACATAATTTCCATGATGCACACTTATATGTTCACACAAATTCTCTATTAAACACATTATTTCCACATGATGCACACACTTATATGTTCACACAAATTCTCTATTAAACACATATTTCCACATGATGCATACATATATATTCACACAAATTCTCTATTAAACACATAATTTCCACATGATGCACACTTATATGTTCACAAGGTACCCATTAAAACACGATGCACACAATTTCCCCATTGTACACATGATACTTTTCCCCATTATTCCAATTTCCCCATAGGTATACCAAGTTCTTTGAAAATCATCAGTTTCTAGATATACTTAGTAGTTACTAGTTTCTAGACATCCAACTCAATATAAATTAGATCTTGATCTATCTAGCCAAGATACTACATACAGGCTAGTGCTGTGAGCGTTCCTTTTAGTTCACCGGCCTCGTGTAATAAATCACTTGTCAGTGACCACCCAGGGGAATTCCCCCGGCGCGTATCAGGTTTCCCCGTTATTGCGCTGATATCGGCATGATATCACTTGTTTTGCCTTGTTATTCCACGGATGCCACTGAAGCGAACATCATTTCTCACTATCTCTGAATTGTTACTAATGTTACGTTTCTGTGCTTTCAGACTGTGCTATTTCCATTAGTAGGGTATTCTTCTTTGTGTTACAGTGATTATTTTAAAATATGGTCTTTTTTATCCACCAAGTGATTAACTATCATTAGCTAATATCTAATTATCTTCATTTGGCTACGCCAAAATTAGTTGTCTTTGTTTTCAATCAAGCATGCTTTTATTGTTGTTCAATCTGTGAACATTGTGCACATAACCCACCCATATAAAAGTGAGTTGTTAATATTTTTTCTTATCTATAGCAGGATTTCCCTTACGATGGCTCATTCCATTGTTTCACATAACAGTCTTGTTAATGACTTGTGCCGTGCCTGTGGTGAACGTGTTTTAAAACGTCAGCAAAGACAACAGTATTGTTCTAAAACTTCATGCGTTTGTTTTAAAGACGATCTTTCATTATATTTTGATATAAACATTGACACTGACATTGAAGGTTCTCACTCTCATTTGTGTACTTAAATTGCAAGAAGAGAATAAACAATTTGAAAAAGAGGACAAATAACAGCAGTGCCCTGACAACAGCCAGAAATTTAATGCAAACGTCCCAACACATTTGGACGAAGTTTTAATGAAGACCTTACCAAGCAAGAATGTTCTATTTGCCGTCACCACACACAGCTTTGTCTAGGCCTGATAGTGATACATAATAAACGAAAGCAACAGACATCATCAGAAACTCCAGCAACACCAAGTCGACAGCCAACATACCGTACAGTCGCTACACAAACATGCCAGATGAGCTAACGGCAAGCATCTATATCTAGAAATCTAGATTTACTGTCAAGTAGGTCGATCGCCCTATCACTTATGGGTCACATACACGGATCTAAATCTAGCCTATAAGCTACAATAGGTCACAATAACACACACCTAAAAATAAAGTGTGTGTGTGTGGGTGGGAGAACTTAGCTTTGATTATCTTGAGGAATGAAACTAATTTAACCCTAGCCTGCAATGGAATTACGGTATTCAACCAAAGTAAGGAAAGTCAACAAGCAAAAAACCATCCTGAGACACTTGTTGAAATGAAAGGCGTGAAGGCCCACCTTTCTTCCATCCATTCCATCCTGCCTGTATTCTCTTTGGACTTCTCTCCCACGGTCCCCATTGCTTTGTACATTTGACCATAGGTACTTAAACTCCTCCAACCTTCTCTCTTTGTAAGCCTATGGTTTCTTCATTTACCTTCTCATTTACACATGACACATATATTCCTGTTTTACTTCTACTGACTTTCATTCCTCTTCTTTCCTGACATTTCTCCGCTTCTCAGCCTACTTCCAGATCCTCCCTTGACTCGCTGTAGATCACTATGCCATCTGCAAATATCATTGACCATGGTGCTTCCTGTCTAATTTCATCTGTTAATCTGTCCATTACTATAGCAAACAAGAGCGTAACTTTATAACGACTATAAAAGCACTAAGAAAAAAGAAAGAAGACTAAAACCAAAAAGTAAAAATGCTGAAGCAAGACGACATCAAATAATTTGAAATCAGAGAAAATCTGAATGATTCATCCTGCACTTATTCGACCCCTCCACTGACTTCCTGTGAAGCAAGAATTGAATGAAAAATGGCATAAGAGCCTCAATAATTCTGGGTCTCCAGTACCTAACCGAACTTTCATGTAAAAAAGACCACCACAAGAAAATTTGCGCTCATCCAATGACACAATTTCAAAGAATGTGTCTTAAATCTGGTGAGCAAGCTTTGAAATTTCTGGTCCGAAAGTCCAGAACAGTCTGCCTCGGGAGACCAAGAACAGTCTGCCTCGGAGACCAAGAACAGTCTGCCTCGGGAGACTAGAGAACAGTCTGCCTCAAGACCATAGCAAAGAGAGTGCTCAGTCCTTCAAAACATCCTCCCAAATACCACTTTTCTTAAACAACATACCCACCAAACTAATTCTACATGTTTTAAATAAATATTTCAAGTTGCATAGTTACTCTATCTTATGTATAACCTCTTGTAATTTTTAATCCACCCCCCCCCCCCCCCCCCCCCCACATTCAAATAATTTTTTATTTCATTGACATTCTTTATGTGTTGTATGTGGAATTTGTAAAGCACTCAGACTATAAAAATTCTTGATTTTTTATTCAAATAATTTCTCCACCATACAGACAATTTTCCATTATTTCATTGTTATTATACACACAACATTATACACACACTTTCCCATTATACATACAATTTTCCCATTATACGGCACCACACTATGCACAAATTTCCCATTATACACACAATTTCCCCATTGTACACATGTCCCCATTTCACACAATGTCTCATACAGACAATGTCCCCATTTACACACCACTATATTACAATGTCCCCATTATACACACAATGTCCCCATTATACACACAATTTTCCAATTATACACAATCCAATATTAAACATAAACTAGAGTTGAAAGGATACAATTTTTTCCTGGAAACAGAGGCACAACATCTCAACCACTACTGACCAGACATCACAATTTCCCATTATACAGGAGCAACAAAATGACAAATGTCTGCGGCGCACACAATGAGGTAGTGAAAATGACAAGTACAATACACTAATATCACACACAAATATAGAAGTAAAACCATCATCATCTATTTTGATACAGTACGCTTTTGCTTTCGTTCCATATTATACACACGTCCACCATATTCCATGATTTCCAGTTTCAATTAACAGGAATCAGCAATATAAACACAATGTCCTCATTATGAAAGTCCCCATTATACACACCACACTATGCACACAATGTCCCGAGGACCCGGGTTCCATTATACAGGCAATTTTTCCAATTGTGGACAATTGGCCAATATAAACATAAACATAAACTAGAGTTGAAAGGATACAATGCCAACGGGTCTAAGCACTAACCAGGAGTAAAACTGCCTGCATCAGACTAGCATCCTGTTGAAGGGTGATTGCCCAAAAATAATCTGTTCTGACTTCATGCAAAGAAATCGGGACACAAATATAGCTAAAACCACTGTCATCTATTTTGGGCCCAGGGTGAATTAAGAGAGCAGATTTCAGTGTAAAGAGAGAATCGAAGATAAAAGAAACATGAGAAGATTTATTTTTTGACCCGGGTTGCCCGTCCACCATTGTGGCGATCTCAGGGAAGAATTAAGAGGAACCAGCAAGATGAAATACTAAATGAAGAAGGAAAGCCTGCATCAGACTAGGATCCTGTTGAAGGGGTTTATTATCATCTTTTTCCAGAAAATAAATTCCAAGAGTTTTCCATTAAGAGGAAAACATCAAATTTTCCAAGGGAGGAGAGCAGAAATTTCCGGCCCGTCCTGCATTGTGGCGATCTTTGCGAACTGACGTGAAATATAAGTGAAACCGAAAAGTGCAACAATCAAGAAAAATAAATTAGAGATGCAAACTAAACAGAGCAGAAATTTTAAATGATCGGGTAGAGCCCGAAGATTAACAAGAAGTAGAGCTAAACATTAAATTCTAAAATGATGTACGTTTGAATGGTAAAGAATGGCAGGTCTGACAATGTCTGACAAATGAAAGAAAGCAGTTGTTCAGGAGACGATTTTAGGATGACGAATAAAGACAGAGAACAGCATCATTAAATGGCCACGTCAGTTGTGCACTGTGTGAAGCCTTGTCCAGTTCGAGATGAGAAAATATGATGATCACATATTTCATAAAAATTCCAAGATTTTCCAAAGAATTAGAGAATTTTCTAAATTCCAAGACTTTTTCCGTCTTAATTTCTTTCAACCAAATTCCTAGACTATTCCAATTTTCCAAGATGGTGGGAACCTGGCCCACAAACCGCCCGTGAAGCTTGAAAGAGTGAAAAGAAAGAAGTAGTACCTACTATACCACCAGCACCAATCATAGATTCACGCAAAGTAGTAACACTCCTTGTAATCGACAAGAAAATGATTGGATAAATCTACAGAGACCAAACAACAACAAGAACAAGAGTGCCCAAAAGAGCCAGGCAACTCAAAAAAATGTATTCTCAAAAAAGGATACTGGATTTTTGTGTAGCCCCTTGGAGTTGAGCATGATTTCTGGGGCGGCGGTACCATCGGGTGGCTACATACTCTGTTGAAGCCTGTGTGGTCATGCTCCAGGGTCTGCCATAGGGCCCAAGGCCAAAATCACAAATCTGAGGAAAGGATTATAAATGTCATGGATAAAGATGGAAGTGCAGCAGTTTCCCCCTCCCCCAAAATTTTCACATTGGAATCTACTTTACTTAGGGTGGCGGGCAGCTCTCTGTGATCTCAGGCGACATTGGTGGCTTTCCAATCCACCCCCTCCCTGTCGTCCCTTCTCTATTTCATGGCAAACCAGCGTTTAAATTTTTAGTGCAGAACTAACATGGCTCCTTGTTTTTCACTCACATTATCCGCTCGGGGTAGCATACAAGAATAAATACAATTTTTGTTTATGTTACATCAGCACAGCGAGCTCAACACCGGGGGGTTGGTTATGTGTGGTGCCCCCTTTAAGGATAAAATGAATTAAGCCCAACGCCAATACTATAAGAACACAATTCGAAAAGTATGTTGAATGGAATAAAATGTACCAATATAGAGATTGAAGGTAGAGATCTTTTATTAACAACATTAACTAAAATTAATAGAAATCGTCACTTTCTTATCCTCTTTGAATAAAAAAAAAAAAAAAGAAGGTAAATATCCATTGGCGGAGCTGACACAATGGAATATGCCAAAGGTAGGGTTAAATGACTCACTTTTTAAAAACACACACAAAAAACAACAAACCCGTTGAGCCCACTCTACATTCTTCAATAATCAACTCTCCACAGAGGAATAGAAACATTTTCATAAGTTACCAGAGAAACTTTTATAAAAAAAATTATCTCTTGCAAAAGAATGCGTTATTCATTCTCTACCTTGAGATCACATGTTGTGTTTAGGAGGAGGTTGCTGGGTTTCAAGGTCATGAGTGGAGCACATTGGCTGAGTGGATGTATTTAAGACCTCGCAGAAATTTGATACAGGAAGTAGCAGACATGGTCGTTGCTCAGCTGTTGCGTCTTCAGAGTTTGTACATGTCAGTCTGTCAGACCTATATAGCAGGGGGAAAAGTCAAGGAATCTTAATTCACCAAGGAAATTCAATTTGATTTTATTTTACTACTTGGTACAGTGTTTTAATTTTGTTATGTAAACTAATTATAACACTACAGCCCAGTATATTTCAGACTTTAAGTAGGGGTGGGGGAAGAATCTGGATCGAAACACGTTTGGTGCCAAAATGTTGACTTTCTGTTCTTTTTTTCATTTGGGTGAACGATCATTTATCTACAAACTTATGGTAGAAAAATGTCCATATAGACGTGTATATTTTTTCTGTTGCAAAATATTTTGTAAGCGAGGATAGGTAAAGTAAAACAAAAGAACAGAAGTGAAAAGAACAAAGTTAAGGCCTAACTAACCCAGACCTGCCACTCCCTAAATTTTTAAAAATTAGGATCTGGGAAAAAAATCAGGATACATGAGCAGAATAAAGGTATATAGTCAGCCGGTCGCCTAATCTCGAACTTAATAATAATAAAATAAGGTTGCCGCTGGTTCTGCCTTAAATTTTCACAAAGTAAAAATATCCATTATAATCCGCTTGCTGAATATGCGGAACAATGCAGCCAGGCAACAACTGCAGCTGTATTAAAAAAATTGGGATGGGCCAACGGAAAGTCGAATTTCAAATTTCGCTGAAAAATCGGAAGGATTCTGATTAAATCAGGCTAAACAGCAGGTCTGCTAACCCAATCACCCACACGAAAACTGATAATTCACTTTAAGCTCTATAACTACATATATACAGATAATGCCGTAACCACACACACCCTGCCCCCCCCCCAATATAACAGCAAAAAGCTCTGTAAAAACGCTCATGATGGCGTAAAATTATGAAGTTCAAGGATACATCTTTCATCCTCCACATTGGCTCACTCGTAAAATACTAGGATGTCAATAATCTGAAACAGATAAAATACAGAAACAGGTTGGATTTGAAATCTCTAGTGTCAATCCAATTACTTCTTAACAGTTGAGAGGTTGATACATTGTCTCTGGACCACATACAGCCGGACAATGTAAAAATATACAAAGCCATTGACATGTAACACAAACAAAAATGCAGTTTCTGGTGTTTTACGACAATATACCCTGTCCAGCATAAACAACATCTATAGAGCACTACGCAGAAGAGCAAATGGCTTTTTTGGCCGTTCTAAGAAGAAATCTTTACAAATGTCCCAAAATATAAAAAGAAATGCTACAAGGCTTTAGTAAAACCAGTGTTAATGGTAGGTGTGTCTTGGACCCACACCAACAGACCTTCATCCAAGTAGAGAAAATGACAAAAAGAATGCAGCATGCCCTGTCACTAATAATTATATGCACACTGAATACCAAAACCAACATGATTTAATGGTAAAAAACGTAGAGCTAGAAATACAATTAATATTTTCTTTTAAGACTATAAACGGCCAACTTTATATTCCATAAGGACAGCTTAAAAACTTAATACAAGAACCAGATCAGGCTGTCAAACATACATGGTTCCATGATCTTCAAACATTGATTGTAACCTCCACTCATTTTACTAGTACAGTAAGGCTGAGGAATGGACTGCGAACAAGAAATAAAACTCAACAAGAGCACTGAACTGAAGACATTCATTCAGTAAAAACAGAATTAAGGACATCACTTTAAAATCAAGATTGGATTTAATTTTGGGTTAAATCAAAACATGCTCGCTGACAGTAATACTCAAAGAATTGAGTTAGTCAGTTATTATTATGAAGAAGAAACAGAGATCTAAGGGGCGGATTCAGAGAAAACAGTACGATAAAAAAGAGATAAAAGGTGAAAGGAAAGTTCAGAACTAAAATCCAAAAATAGCGCTCACCAACCGCCTACCCAGTAAAGACACAGATCACAGAGTAAAGATGACAGAACAATTATGTTATAAAGAGCCAAGGCGTCTGTACTACACATATTTAGATAAAACAGGATTATGTCATTAAAGCATTTGGATGACTCACATTTTCATGCTTGAACCTTGTTAAGATCTTAATCTCTAGCAGCGTCCTTTGACAATAGGTCTGGTGTTCAAAAGATTGAATTTTTTTTGATAGCCACCTTCTGCTTCGACTGACAGTCAGTTGCAGATCTAAAAGGAGGTTTAACAACAGAAACAATACAAAAGGTTGCACAAAAAGCAAATGTATGATAAAATTACATCCTAACATTTATTTCAGTTTTGTATAATGCTATTGTGACCTTTTATATCACTTGGAATATCCCCAAAACATTTCAAATTTTGAAACTCATTCCTTATGATTCAGACTACAACAGCTCAGTAGATATTTGATCTAGTTTTTTAGTTGCAATAATTATAACATGACTGGAAAATGATAACATCAATTTAAACCTATATATATATTTGTAAATTACACTCAAGAAAATGTAATCTGGCTGATTTTCAACACAAGTATCTAATTCACCTCAGCCAACTTTTTCCTCTTGACTTGTAATAATAAATAAGAGGTCTACTTGACTAAAGCAGTGTGCATTTGAATGTAATAATCTTTAATCACATTTAACACCTGTGCAGCGGTAGCCAACTATTTCCGCCTTCTTCCTGCACACAGCCAATTAAAGTTCATCAGAGAAAGCAGTGCTAACTTTTGTGGATTAGTGAATCTTAGTAGAGTTCAAGTAAATAGGAGCTATTAGGTTTCAAGGCGTGAAAAATAGAGCCTTCTGTAACAGCAAGAAAAGATTTTATTGAAGTAAAACGTCTTGACAGACACACCTCTTGTCTACTTGGACTATTCACTAATCCGTGAAGTAAGCAAAAGTTTTCTCTAATACTGAATATGATTAGCTGACCAATCAGAAAGCTAATTATAAGCTTTATTTGAGTCAATGAGTGTAAATACAATGAAAATAGACATATTTTAAGGGCCCCATCCACACAGGAAATAACCAGCCATCAGCCACACAGTTTGCAGGAGGAAGACGACAAAGCCGGTCATCGCGCTACAGAGTGTTTTAGGGCAGGATGGAAATAGCAGAGGCATCAACCAATCAAAATGAAATGCACTGTGTTTACATTATACAAATATTTATTGCAAGATGGACTATTTTTTAATATTCTAACGCCATAGGTTGATTTATTGACACAATTAGGTTTCTGTTTTTCACACTGACCACTATTTCTGGTCCTTAGGCAGCCGAGTTGACATAACATCACTCTAAGTCTTAGAGTTTAAGTTCAATACACATTTCAGTTTTTCATTTTCAGTGTGACTGCACTATTTTGTTACTCTTGTTTTTACACACAATCATTTTAAAATGTATATCAAGTAGCTCTGGATCTAGAATAGGTAAAAGCAACATATCTCTTTTTGCAACATTACACTTTGATTGGCATAGCTACCACACACAGAAGCCCTGACACATTTGTTTGATAACACACTTGCCTAGAGCCAAGGCCTTGGGCAGGGAGAGGGAAGGGGAGAGAATTTCCAAATCCGGTTTTGCAATCAATTCAATCAGCTCTCAATAAGTGGTTTATGGACTTAAATCTTGTTTTGTGCAACTGCTAAAGATGAGCTCCCAGCAGGTTACAAGATTCATGGTCAATTGTTTTCCAATATTAAACTAGTCCATAGATCTAGAAGGCACATTCTGCGAGAGGCTATGGCGAGAATAGAATCTGACTCTGCGACACATTGTTGGAACCTGGGTCACGTCAAAGAGGAAGAGATGCAGAGAGCAAGAAAAATCTAGAATCCATATATCCATGCACTCACAAAACCGTTTGAACCGTTTACTTACACAACCATGCCATATGCTCCTTCCCTATGTAAGTGAGGTTTGTGTATCGAAAGGTCCGACTTCAAATGTCTGACCACGAACAAGCTCGCCAGGTTTTTTCCACCGTCTTCGGTAGGGCAGCCATCTTGATACTATGACGCACCGGAGTTATCACGTGACTGTCATCTTTCTGAGCGTCATAACAAGGCTGACCTCTGACCTATCTCTGGATTTTGAATGTGTATCAATAATATTTAAAACCTTATCATGTACAGTGGAACTGCCGGCAGTTTGAATCCAAATGATAGGCCAGAGTGTGATGAATACCATCATCAGAGGAACGTATGCATATAACTTAAAAATTACATGTGCTAGCATCTTGGCCAGAATGTGTCTGGCTCACTGACATCCCTGTGACAAGTATCCGCAGTTTTCATATTTATTACTGAACTAGAAACAAAATGACAACCGGGCTTGCATTTTACTTTCGCCAATGGCTGTTCTTCTACTCGGACACCTATAAATATACCCCTTTATTTACCCCTTAGTCGATTTATTTATATCTCTATTTAAAATACAAAATATTGATATTTTTTAATTTTCCCACTGGCACGAAATTTTGTATTGTTGACGAGACGCGATATTGGATGTTCTTGGATTATTTGCAGAGTTTGTGTTCTTTTATGTTGTTTTCTTTCTGATGGGAGGGGAGGTGGGGATTTTGATTTGATGTTATTTCGGGATTATTTTTGTGTGTGCCTATACCATAATTGGTATATTTGTGTGTGAGTGTGTATGTGTGTGTGTGTTCAAAGTCATAAGAATTTGACTTTATTTTTTATACCAGTAATGCGATTGTGTTCTCTGATCAACTGGTCAATCCTTTTGCGTCTCTTTTTTCATATTTCGTATAGAACTGCACACCGTTCGTTGTAATTTCCATTACAAAAATATCACGAAGGATTTCATTCTGGGATCAATTTCACACAATTGATTAAAAGGCATCAGTTAAAGTTTTTTTCGTACCAGTAATACACTGATATGGCTCGCTCCACGTCTGAGCATTTTATCTTCGGCGGAAAAGGACCCACGAGCAAAACACGACGGACAAAATAATTTGGTGTGGATGTGCTTTTGGGTTGTTGTTTTTTTTCTTCTTATTCGCCCTTTACAGGTGCACAGGCGGAAGTCTATGCACAGCTACTTTCTTGAACATCGGTTTCACTCGCTTACATATAATGTGAGCACGGACGCATCAAATGAGCGTGCGCTCTGTTCGCCGAGTAATGCTCAGATGTGGACGCATGTTCTGTGTTTGTCCAAATCTGCACTGAAACCGATAATAGCCCCCCCCCTCCCTTTATGCCCCTCCTTCCCCACCCACACCACACGCACACGCACACGCATACACACAAACACATCACCCATAAGCTGGGGTATCAGTATTTATTGCCAAGTCATGGTGTGTGTAATCTTGATAAAATGTGTTTTATTGTGTCTTTGATCAGGTGTGACTTTTTATCAACTTGTATTGAGTAGGACAGTTATCCCCTTCTAGCATGTGTTACAAAGGCAGATAATTTATAAGATACATGTATTGATTTAAAATTGATGATATGTGTGTGGGCATATTTATATAATTGTCTTCTTTTATTTCAATTGATTTATTTATTGGTTTGTTCATTTATTTATCCATTGAGAGCTATGTTTTTAAAAATTTCGTTTTTGGTATCTTGTGAGTGGAACAAAGACTTTTTCTTTCTCGCCGGTTATCTATCAGTAGTAAGAGACTGAGCCAATTAAAAAGATAGCATATATCATTCAGTGCAGAAAAGATAACGGCATTAATAATATTAAAGGTCCATAGAAACAACGACGAGGCAAATACATGGAATAGACACAAACAGGCTTGGTCACCATGGGGATTGAACCCGCGACATCACCGTCAGCAGCCACCGCATTGCCGTGAAAAGAAAGCGCGATACCAGCCAACCTAACGACGCCTTCTCTATCTCTTCTTTCTGTCAAACGTCTATCAAGTGGCTGAATTTAGAGGAAGTCTTGCTATGGTTTCATCGTTTATTGAAAGATGGGCGACTCAGAAAATTGTTGCAGTGTTTAGCTTGGCATTCAGGCTGCAAGGCGAGAGTCAATGGCAGACTAATGTTTGTAATGGACTGTTTTGATGTGTTCGTAATGGATTGTGCTGATGTATTTCGTAATAGATTGTGCTGATGTGTTCAGAATGGAATTGTGTTGATGTGTTCATAATAGACTGTGTTGATGTGTTCGTAATGGACTGTGTTGATGTGTTCATAATAGATTGTATTGATGTGTTCGTAATGGACTGTGTTGATGTGTTCGTAATATATTGTGCTGATGTCTTCGTAATATAATTGTATTGATGTGTTCGTAATAGATTCAATTGATGTGTTCGTAATAGATTGTGCTGATGTATTCGTAATAGATTGTGTTGATGTGTTCGTAATATATTGTATTGATGTGTTCGTAATAGATTGTGTTGATGTGTTCGTAATGTATTGTATTGATGTGTTCGTCATAAATTGTGTTGATGTGTTCGTAATAGATAGTGCTGATGTGTTCGTAATAGATTGTGTTGATGTGTTCGTAATAGATTGTATTGATGTGTTCGAGATAAATTGTGTTGATGTGTTCGTAAAAGATTGTGCTGA
>JAXRKP010002733.1:0-38260 GCA_037039925.1 Doris montereyensis
ATCAACTCAATTCTTGAGTATTACTATCAGCGCGCATAGTTTAATTTAACTCAAAAGCGTTAATCTAATTTGATTTTAAAGTGATTAATTTAATTATGTTTTTGAAGTCTTTAGTGCTATTGCTGAGTTTTATTTCTATTGGCAGTCCATCACACAACCGCACTGTACTGGGATAAAATGAGTGCAGGTGACGATAAATGTTTGAAGATGGAATTATGTATGTTTGACAGCCTGATCTGGTTGTTCTTGTATAAATTTTAAGCTGGTCTAATGGAATGAACAGTAAGACATTTAAACCTTTAAAGAAAACATTTATTTTATTTCTGGCTCTATGTTCTTCTAAATGTATCTATTGCAATTAATTCATGTTGGTTTTCGTATTTCTTTTATTTAATCACGAAGCGGGCTGCATTCTTTTGAACTTTCTCAAATTCTTGTGTGTAGGTCTGTTGGTGTGGGTCCCAGACACAGCTACCATAATATAAGGAGACTGGTTTTACTTAAACTTAAAGCCGTGTAGCACTTCTCTTTTACATTTATAGGACAGTTTTAGGACAGTTTTAAGACAATTTTAGGACAGTTTTAGGACAGTTTTAGGACAGTTATAAAGGTTTCTTCTCAGGAAGGCTCATAAAAGGCACAGTGCTCTATGTTGTTCTTTCCCTCACACAGACAAAGATTGTAAAATGCCCACTGACGATGTCGTCATGTCAGAGGAAACACTCTACCAAAAGACTACATTGCTATGTCTTCCTGGCGACATCTCCAACTCAAATTTATATTATATTTACGCAACAATGTTATAATTTGAGTGTGACTCTTGAGTTCTGTATACAAGTACTGACGGTAAACAGGGAATAAAGTTGTGTGTTTGACAGATGACATGCGTGGTGTTGACGTTATGTGAAACAAATTAATGAATTTTCCATCCTTCTTCTTTAGACAGGAGAAACAAAGGACTTTGCAAAAAAAGAAAACAAAAACAAACAAAAACTAAAATTGCCCCCACCACACTAAAGAACACAATATATTTTATAAACTAGCTTTACTAAGATTATATTCATCGTACTTTGATAAAGTCGGAATGTTTACTCAAACACTTAATAATGATAGGTGGTGTCGGTAGCTGAGTGAGTAGGCCACCGGACTTAGGATCATGAGGTCCCGGATTCGAATTCTAGCAAAGCTAGTTCCGATGTTGTGTTCCTTGCCAACTTCACACATATGCATTTTCTCACTCGACCCAGCTGCAAATGGATACGAGCGTTAGCTTAGGAGTAAAAACCTTTGTCAAAGGAATTGATTATTATCACATGTTCCGATTCACGCTATAGAAACTGGGATAAGCTCCAGCTCTATGAACCGTAATGGCCTTGAAGTTGAAGGAACTTCATTTAAAAAAAAAATGTATTAATGAGTATCAAAAATAAAATAAAAAGACGTTGAGGGGAAAAAAAAATTAAAATGTTCCTTCCACGCCTAGAGGCTCCACGGCGATAAATTCTGCCACCACCACCACCTCCTCCCCAAACCAGGTAATGGTTGGTGGGCACTACTGGTAGGTCCTCCTTCTTTCCTTTCCTTCTTTCACTTATCTTTTAATCTTGCTGTGTCCCCCTAATTCACCCCGAGATCACCGCAATGGTGGACGGAGTAAATTTCAGTGAAACAAACAAACTGGACTGGACAGATTGCTAGTATGACACAGCTTTGCGGCCCCTCGGCTACAGTTGGTTCTGGCCTTCTTCTTTACACCTTGAGGGGGACTCTGTAGTCCAAAGGCAAGGTGTCGGCCTCTCAACCAAAAGATGGTGGATTCCCGCCAACGATTGACAAATTTTCAAAAAATAAATTCAAGCAAAATCTAACCCCCCCCCCCCCCCCCCCCGGTCCAGGTAGGTGGATCAACACTTAGTCCCATCGGAGACGGACGATGAAAAGGAAGTCCCATGTGTAGATCACAACACTGTTAAAAATCCCTTGGCTGTTTACAGGGCAGTCCACGCAAAATTAAAAATCCTACCAGAAACCCTGAGCTCACCTTAGTTGTGGATGTGGGTAAATCAAATCAACTCTCATGGAGAGATGATGTGTAGCGCCTAACAGGCGACTGTGTTTATGTGTGCTCTGAAATGATTGGTTTTCCTATTGGATATATTTACTTCTCCTCTTGGATTTTTATACCATTGTGTTTGTGGATTTGTTCTTAACCTTTTTAAATACGTATACCAAACGTTTAACTGTGGATCTTCGCTAATTTCGAAGTATTATCTAACTATTGTTCGTCTTGGTCCATTTTACTTCACCACCATGTTTGTTGGATAGAGATCTGCTCACCTTCTGTCCTGACTACTTTAGATAACAACACTGTTCTTTTAATAGACGAGGCAAGCGTGGAGGCAGACGTAAACTAAAGAAAATTAGCACGGCAACCGTCCTATCGCTCACCGCTCCTACACGAGGCCACCGACAACACTGACACATGTTAACACACAACGCCTGGACGCACTGACACAGGTTAACACACAACGCCTGGACGCACTGACACAGGTTAACACACAACGCATGGACGCACTGACACAGGTTAACACACAACGCCTGGACGCACTGACACAGGTTAACACACAACGCCTGGACGCACTGACACAGGTTAACACACAACGCCTGGACGCACTGACACAGGTTAACACACAACGCCTGGACGCACTGACACAGGTTAACACACAACGCCTGGACGCACTGACACAGGTTAACACACAACGCCTGGATGCACTGACACAAGTTAACACACAACACCTGGACGCACTGACACAGGTTAACACACAACGCCTGGACGCACTGACACAGGTTAACACACAACGCCTGGACGCACTGACACAAGTTAACACACAACGCCTGGACGCACTGACACAGGTTAACACACAACGCCTGGATGCACTGACACAAGTTAACACACAACACCTGGACGCACTGACACAGGTTAACACACAACGCCTGGACGCACTGACACAGGTTAACACACAACGCCTGGACGCACTGACACAAGTTAACACACAACGCCTGGACGCACTGACACAGGTTAACACACAACGCCTGGACGCACTGACACAAGTTAACACACAACGCCTGGACGCACTGACACAGGTTAACACACAACGCCTGGATGCACTGACACAGGTTAACACGCAACGCCTGGACGCACTGACACGACATGACAAACACATGTTGACAATTTTCACACAATGCCTGGACGCACTGACACAGGTTAACACACAACGCCTGGACGCACTGACACAAGTTAACACACAACGCCTGGACGCACTGACACAGGTTAACACACAACGCCTGGATGCACTGACACAGGTTAACACGCAACGCCTGGACGCACTGACACGACATGACAAACACATGTTGACAATTTTCACACAATGCCTGGACGCACTGACACAGGTTAACACACAACGCCTGGACGCACTGACACAGGTTAACACACAACGCCTGGACGTACTGACATAAGGTCAACACACAACGCCTGGGACGCACTGGATACCGACATGATAAACACATGCTGGACAAATGGAAAGAAACAAAACACCGAAGTGCTGTTACCCAACAATAAACTTTCAGAGCGTGTTACCAAAGCAGCTTGTAATTGTAAGTACTTGATTAAAATGAGAGAAACCAGACATTATATATTGGCTGCGAGACATGGTTGACCAAAATGTGAAGGATGCGGAAATCTTTACCAAAACGAACTCGGCTACGCTATTTAGAAAGGACAGAAATGATGGATGGATGGTGTTCTCATTGGAACGAGAAAAGAATTAAACTCACAAGAGATTTTACACCAAAAGCTATAGAAGCTGTATTTGAAAACGTTCGTATGAACACCATATCGTTAACCGTTGGTCATTATACCGAACACCTTCCTCAATCTACTCTGGAGCAAATGACCGGTATCTGAATTGTCTTGGACCAACTTGGACCAGAGTGACAATATAGATAGGCGGATACCTCAAACCTACCAGACACATGAAGACTGGGAAAAATGAAAAGATAACTGGACACCAATGTCCTCTAGCAATAAACAATATGTTCATTAACAAAATTCGTGACCTTGGACTATTTCAAATAAAAAAAAATACAACTAGAGGGGGAAATATATCTGACCTCTTCCTAACAAACAGACCGAACCTGACATCTAAATGTGGCAACTACCCCAGGCCATAGTGACCACGATACAGTGACCACAGACAGCAAAATAAAAGCAAATAAAACTAAAACGTCCCCTATGTAGTCACCATACGGAAGAAAAAGCAAATGTCGGTGAGATTCGCAAACAAACAAAAACTCATGACCAACTTGCCAATGAAACACATACCAGTGTAGAACACCTATGCGCCACCATCGACCACATCAACACCTATGACTAATTACTGTACACCTACCAAAACTTGTTCCTAGAAATTCCACCAACCTTGGATCTCTACTAGCTTGAAAAGGCTGGCAAGAAAAAAAAACAAAGAAGATGGGCCAAAGCAAAACAAAGTAATACTAGATCTAGTAATACACCAACAGATTGGAAAAATTACAACACGACAAGAAAAGGAAACGAGACAAGAAAACTGTAAAGCGTACCAGAACTACGTGAAAACCCAACTTGAAGAAGATGCCAACAGCAACGCCTGGAAATTTATCAAAAGACAAAAAAACGTGATCCAGTCGGAGTTGCACCACTGAGTCTAGGAAATACAATTCACACAGAGAACAGGAAATACACTTCACACAGAGAACAGGAAATACACTTCACACAGAGAACAGGAAATACACTTCACACAGAGAACAGGAAATACACTTCACACAGAGAACAGGAAATACACTTCACACAGAGAACAGGAAATACACTTCACACAGAGAACAGGAAATACACTTCACACAGAGAACAGGAAATACACTTCACACAGAGAACAGGAAATACACTTCACACAGAGAACAGGAAATACACTTCACACAGAGAACAGGAAGGCCACTTCACACAGAGAACAGGAAATACACTTCACACAGAGAACAGAAATACCCATAGAACAGAATGCAGCTTCTTTGAACAGAAATGCTTCACCTGGAAACAGGAAATACTTCACACAGAGAATAGGAAATACACTTCAAACGAAGAACAGGAAATACACTTCACACAGAGAACAGGAAATACCTTCACACAGAGAACGGGAAATACACTTCACACAGAGAACAGGAAATACACTTCACACAGAGAACAGGAAATACACTTCACACAGAGAACAGGAAATACACTTCAAACAGAGAACAGGAAATACACTTCAAACAGAAAACAGGAAATACACTTCACACAGAAAACAGGAAATTCATTCACACAGAGAAGAGGAAATATACTTCACAAAGAGAACAGGAAATTCATACACAGGAAATTCACTTCAAACAGAAACAGGAAATACACTTCACACAGAGAACAGAAATACACTTCCACACAGAGAACAGGAAATACACTTCACACAGAGAACAGGAAATACACTTCACACAGAGAACAGGAAATACACTTCACACAGAGAACAGGAAATACACTTCACACAGAACAGGAAATACACTTCACACAGAGAACAGGGAATACACTTCACACAGAGAACAGGAAATCACACTTCACACACAGAGAACAGGAAATACACTTCACACAGAGAACAGGAAATACACTTCACACAGAGAACAGAAATACACTTCACACAGAGAACAGGAAATACACTTCACAGAGAACAGGAAATACACTTCACACAGAGAACAGGAAATACACTTCACACAGAGAACAGGAAATACACTTCAGAACAGAATACAGAATAGGAAATACACTTCACACAGAGAACAGGAAACACTTCACACAGAGAACAGGAAATACACTTCACACAGAGAACAGGAAATACACTTCACGCAGAGAACAGGAAATACACTTCACACAGAGAACAGAAATACACTTCACACAGAGAACAGGAAATACACTTCACACAGAGAACAGGAAATACACTTCACACAGAGAACAGGAAATACATTTCACACAGAGAACAGGAAATACACTTCACACAGAGGAAATACAACAGAGAACAGGAAAGCAAACAGAGACTAAACACTTCACACAAGAACAGGAAATACACTTCACACAGAGGAACAGGAAATACACTTCACACTTTGAAATACACTTCACACAGAGAACAGGGGAATACACTTCACACAGAGAACAGGGAATACACTTCACACAGAACAGGAAAACCTTCACACAGAGAAGAGACAAAGTAAACATACTAAACAATCACGTTTGAATTTTCAAGGAGGATACCACACATATTCCCACTCCGCATACAACAAACCAACCGGAAAGGAAAGAAATCACAATCACTAAAAAAAAAGGGGAGTAGCAAAATTACTCACGAACTTAAAAAAAAAAAGCCGCTGGACCCGGATTTGAATTCCATGTCGCCTACTCAAAGTTGTGGCCAACGACTTTGCCCCTGCCCTAACCAAACTCTTCCAGTTGTCCCTGGACATGGGGGTATTACCATCAATCTGGAAGCATGTGCGATAGTGCAACCGATCTTCAAAAAGGCGACAAAAATACTGCCTCCAACTATCGCCCCATCTCTCACACATGTATCTGTTGTAAATTACTTGAACACGTTGTTTGATCGGCGATAACACAACATCTAGAAGACAATAACAATAATAACATTCTATACGATGGCCAGCATGGCTTTCGAAAACATAGATCATGCGAAACACAACTGATCTCTGTGTTAGAAGATATCACATCGGAACTCGACAGAGGCGGTCAAACAGATGTCATGTTATTAGACTTTGCAAAGCGCACCAACATGTGCCTCCTTCAGAAATTGAAAATGATAGCAGGTATAGATGAAAAAACGTTGAACTGGATACAATCTTTTCTGAGCGGACTGACCCAACAAGTTGTCGTCGGTGGTCAAAAATCTGACATCGGTCTAGTAACATCAGGATGTACCACAAGGATCTGTACTTGGACCTACATTGTTTCTAATTTACATCAATGACCTGCCATACAACCTTAAATCAAATCCAAAACTCTTCGCGGACGACATTGTGCTATATAAACACATTCATACAGGTCAGGACTGTACCGATCTCAACAACGATCTCAAAAAACTCAAAGAATGGGGAACTAAATGGATGAGCGGAGTTCAACGTAACAAAATGCAATACCTTAACCATCACGAACAAACGCGTGCCCATAAAATATGATTACATACTCCATAACCATACTCTCGAAAAAGTAGAATCCGCAAAATATCTCGGAATAGAAATAACAAAAGAACCTGAACTGGAGCGCTCATATATCAGCAATAACGGCCAAAGCTAATAAAATCAGCGCATTCGTCTGTCGCAACTTAAAAAGGATGCCCGATCTCCATACAAACGCACTGTTTCAAAACCTTAGTGCGGCCAATACTGGAATACGTTAGTGTCGTGTGGGACCCACATCACCATAAAGACATTAACGCATTGGAAATAGTGCGGCGACTACGAATTCACTTCTCACCCACACCAGCGTATCAGGCCTAATGAACAAACTCGGCCTCGAAACACTATGCGCATGGACGAAAAAGGGACAAAGTGACCACAGTCCACAAAATGTTTCACCAACAAACCGACGTCAGTTTCCCCGACAGCGTAAAGCCGACAGCCAGGAGAACAAGGGGACACAACAATAAACTGGCTATTCCACACGCCATAACAGACATATATCTACATTCATTCTTTCCATCAGCAATTCGTATGTGAAATAATCTGCCACCAGAAGTAGCCAACGGGAAATCCAGGCATGTTCAAGAAAATCATATCTGCTTGCATCACAAATTAATCAACTTGACACTCTGTTCATGTTTGTTCAATTCGTGTTATGCTATAAGCGTCGCAATACACCCATTCAACATTGTTACATGTAGGCTGATCCTCCTACTGGGGGCCTCTACATCACGCAGAGGAAGAAGAAGATCAAATTACACCTTGATGAATAATATATGAGGCATAGCGTACTGATAAGTGTTTTTTCAACAAACTCAACCCAACCCAACCTAAGGCCGCCTGGGTAATACAGCCAGGATTTGAGCCTTCGAGACCTCAGTCTCAGTTCAACCACTAGACTGCCATAACACAACAGATCCTATCTCACTGGACAGAGGCAACTGAAATGTCAAATGCTTTACTCCAAAACATTTGAGAACATTATTAAACCTGTCGGTCATGAACCCACGATCTTTTGATTGAAAAGGTAGACATTTTGCCCCTGAACCACTGTGTCTAATAATTAGAACTAGTAAAAGGGAAAAGGAAGAAAATAAGAATATCATTGAGAGTGGTAGTACCAGAGGACGAAAAGAGGGTGAGAGAGAGAGAGAGAGAGAGAGAGAGAGAGAGAGAGAGAGAGAGAGAGAGAGAGAGAGAGAGAGAGAGAGAGAGAGGGAGAGGAGGGAGGGAGGAGGGAGGGAGGGAGGGAGGGAGGGAGGGAGGTGAGGGAGGGAGGGAGGGAGGGAGGGAGAGAGAGAGAGAGAGAGAGAGAGAGAGGAGAGAGAGAGAGAGAGAGATGAGAGAGAGAGAGAGAGAGATGAGAGAGAGAGAGAGAGAGAGAGAGAGAGAGAGAGAGAGAGAGAGAGAGAGAGAGAGAAGAGAGAGAGAGAGAGAGAGAGAGAGAGAGAGAGAGAGAGAGAGAGAGAGAGAGAATCCTTGCAAAGTGTAAGAACAGACCCTTTTGAAACCTCAACAGAAATTAATGACATAATATCACCGGAACCCTGTATGTATCACTATACATTGTGATCAGAAAACAGATAACATATAAATCCATGAAGCCACAAATAAATACATGAAGCAATTATGGAAGCCGCATAGAAGTGTATTACTAGTAGCAGAAAGCACGGTTTGAAGTGCTCTCTGTTTTCATGGCGAGACGATGGGAGCTGATGACTAAGATGTTGTGGATTTGATTGTGCTTGGTGACAATAGGTTTATTCTGTTTATTTCTTTGAATTTGTATTGTCTTTTGTCCCTATGAGGATTGTGTAATGTTTATTTCATGTCTTTATTTGTCATATTTACATGCCCTTTGCCTTGTCTTTAGACTTGTATCTTGGCATAAAAATGAATGAAACAAATGTAAATCTATGGCGAAAAAGAGAAGAAATCCAAAACAAAAGCATTTGTTACGGTAGAAGAATTTTTTTATTCCTTAGTTTTTATACTATCAATAATTTATATTATATACAACAAATATTATTTGAAGACAAATATGGGTACAATACCAATCATGAATGATAAGAGCCATTTTTATCATATGTCATAGATTCAGAGTATTTTGTAAAAATATAAAGACATTTTTTCTTAGTTCAATAAAGACACATACAGACCCTGGTAGGGATGAATATTTGAATGGTAATTTGAAGGAAGAGAAAGCTAACCAAACTCTTAACTTAAAGCATAGTTGATATATATCAAAGTCAAAAACTTTAACATGGACAGATAAAATACAAGAACAGTAATCAAACTGAAAAGCTAACTATGATTTATCTACTGTAATGATATTGGAATGTAGTAAAACCCTGGGCCTAGTGGACAGGAAAAAGATTGGACGGATGTAGATATAAATAGTAATAGTAATAGTAGTAGAAGTTGTAGTAGTGGCAAATGGCTACACCTCCTAGTTAAAGCTATCAATCCAGGTATGTAACTGGTCGTTGGATTTGAGGACTATCTCGTATCCTCCTTCAAGTCTGGTTATTGGGTAGTGAAGGATCACACTATGGTCAGGTGTTTTTATGACCTTTTTGACACAGTGGGCGTGTTGGTGAGTCTCTGAGCTACCATTTGTGCATGTATGCAAACAATTGATCTGTAACCACCATAACACAGAGTTATCTCTGAGTGAGTCAGCATCTAATTTGATTAACTCCTTCAACTTCAACTCTCGGTCTAGCGCCCTCTAGTTTGTTGACTCTGGCTGGGCATTTTCATCCCTTTTTAATAATTCACAGCTCCGGAGGTGATAAGATAATACAAGTTTTTGTTAATTTATCTAAAAGAAAGAGCTCTTCTTTCATTCTGTATATTGTATATATTTCAATTTCATTTCATTGTCCCAGAGCAAAAGGAAATCCCACTGGGATAGTATCAGCATTACGGTTGGAGCTTAACTTATTCCTTACTTGATCTAGAGCTACTGACTGGTCACGCCTGGACATGCCCATTTTCAAGAAAAGACGTAAACAAAATAGATGTGTAACAAAAACTCAACAGAAACATTCACTCAATCCTTGTAAACAGATAGAATTGTGTAAAGGATGCTTGTTGCAGACTTGACCCACAAGTAGTCAAAAGTTACTGAACTGAATAAAAAAAAACCTCTTTATCAAGCCATCTCTTGTGGCAGGGGAATCCAGGCTTAAGCGAATGGAGCAAACCAATTTTTCCGGCTCTATAGACCTCTTGTTTTAAAACAATGATTAACAAATATAATCTGTTCATTTTTCCCCTCACAGCACATCACTACGTCATCCCCCCTCCTCCCCTCACCCCCCTGTGTTTTTCAGATCTTAAATCTGTTTCTTAAACTCTTTACTTGAACATACAACATAGATAGACATTCCTTTTTTTTAAAAATCACACTTATTAGGTTCCTAGCAAGTTCGTTTTTCAGTAGACCCTTTTTAAACTGCTGAGACATTGCAAAGAATAGAGAATACAAAATATCATATCATCGTCTCTGGCAAACGTGTCACTGTCAGTCCCTTATGGCTGCCACAACGCATCTGAGATTCTCAACAGTCGCATTGGTGATTGGTGACCTTTGACCTTCAGCAAGAATGTCTTGAAGGCTTTCTATCAAAGAAGAGCTCACGTTGGCTGATTTTATTTGCACTCGTGCCTGAAAATAGTACAAAGAAAAGAGCCCAGTCAATTTTGTCAACACCCTGTTCAGAGCTGCATTACAATTCATAATTTTAGATGAAGGCTAGAAACCATTTTTAAACAAACAAAAGTATAACAAACAAGAGCTGACCAAACTATTAAAAATAATCTGTAAATACCAGTCTCTGCTAACAAAAGTCCATGACAAATATCCAATTCCTTAAGCATGAGCCATGAACGAACTTTTCACAATTGTTTTTAGATGACGACATTGATGCTAAATTATGATGTAAAAAGCTTATACAGTAAATAGACAAAAGTTCAAATTTAATATTTTCTGCTAGTTTTTAATTTACTATACACAATATAACCTTTGGTTATAGCCTCATATAGATCCCATATGTGAATTGCTTAGCAAGACTTCACTGTCTAAAAAACAAAAATAAATGGTTTGTTTGTTTCATTGAAATTCAACCTCTCCACCATTTGTGAAGTTCTCAGGGTGAAATAAGAAGAAATAGCAAGACAAAAGACGGAAATAAGAAGAAACAGCAAGACAAAAGATGTGAAATAAGAAGAAACAGGACAAAAGACGTGAAATAAGAAACAGCAAGACAAAAGATGAAATGAAAGAGGAAAAACAGCAAGATAAAAGACGTGAAATAAGAAGAAACAGCAAGAAATTTAGGAAATATAAGAAGAAACAGCAAGATAAAAGATGTGAAATAGAAATAACAGCAAGAAAAGATGAAATAAGAAATAGAAAATAACAGCAAGACAAAAGATGTGAAATCGTTGAAATAGAAATAACAGCAATAAAGAGAAAAGGAAATAACAGCAAGATAAAGATGAAATAGTGAACTCGCAAGACAAAAGATGTGACCCCATCTATAACAGCAAGACAAAAGATGTGAAATAGGAAATAACAGCAAATAAAAGCAAGACAAGAAAAAGACTTGAAATAGGAAACAGCAAGATAAGATGAAATGAAATTGGACTCGAAATAACAGCTGACAAAAGATGTGAAATAAGAGGAAACAGCAAGACAAAAGACGTGAAATAAGAGGAAACAGCAAGACAAAAGATGAAATGAAAAGACTTGAAATTAGAAAATAACAGCAAGACAAAAGACTTGGAAATAAGAGGAAACAGCAAGACAAAAGATGTGAAATAGAAAAACAGCAAGACAAAAGACTTGAAATAGGGAAATAAGAGACGTGAAATAAGAAACAAGACAAAAGACGTGAAATAAGAGGAAACAGCAAGACAAAAGACGTGAAATAAGAGGAAAAGAAGAACCTACCAGTACCTTGACCAATCGCCCATCAACAAAAAATGAAGAATTCAATTCTAAATATCCGCTTATTGCATTTAATCATCTGTGAATCGGCACTTGGCCAATGAAAAACAACTTATGCAATTGCAAGTTACCCTATCCATCATATGTGGTGATCTCAATGTGAATTAACGGCAAACAGCAAGATGAAAGGCATGTGCCAACAAATGTCCACTTCCAACGAGAAACAAGATGTTATATTAATCAATTATAATGATGAGCATCACAAACAAATCTACGTTCTATCTATGATCATTGGTGTCTGTGTGTGCGCGCGTATGTGTGTATGTGCATCTGTATGTATGTGTGTGTGTGTGTCTATGCATTCACCCTAAGATCACCGTCATGGTGGACAGGGTTTTACTTGAAAGAAAAACAAACAAGCGATCACCTTGTGATTGTTGTGTACCAAAAGCCCACAATGCTGAACTTGCAACCAGCTGATTCTGACTGTCAGTCCTCTGCTCAATTTTGTGCACCAAGCAATTCACAAAATTTTCTGAAACAGTCAAAATAATAATTGTAACAATGATAACACTTTTTCAAATTTTTTTTTTAAAAACTTAATAAGTAAGAAGCAGACTGCTTATTATTACTATTACTACTACTACTGCTACTACTGCTACTACTACTATTACTACTACTACTGCTACTACTACTACTACTACTACTACTACTGCTACTACTGTTACTATTACTGGCTACTACTACTACTACTACTACTACTACGGTACTACTACTACTACTACTACTACTACTACTACTACTACTACTACTACTAGTACTAATACTACTACACTGCTACTACTGCTACTACTACTACTACTACTACTACTACTACTACTACTACTACTACTACTACTACTACTACTACTACTACTACTACAACACTACAACAACCATTACACTGATACTGATACTTCCACTCCTAACAATAATAATAAAAGTAAAAATATTTTTTACATGAAGATTATAACAGAACCACTACTATGACTATTACTACTACTACTACTACTACTACTACTACTACTACTACTACTACTACTACTACTACTACTACTACTAATAGTAAACATAAAATAAAAATAATGATGATGGGATGATAATAATAATAATGGTAATAAATAAGAATGATGATATGGAGGAACAAATGCAATCACAGGTAATCAGTATGCCTGCATCATAGCATAATGCAGTATATCTTCATCTTAAAATACCCACGACAAACCATCTAATGCAATTATCCAAACAAACAAAAGTAACAGAGACGGGACAACACTACAGAAAATGTATAAAATGATTTATTCATTGCTTGCACTCGACATAAGTATCTATTCAAAATTGTCCCAGTCATTTTAAATATGAAAATAATTATTTGTGTTTAATAACACCCCTGTTCCCATCGTTCAACTACTGTAACGAAAACCACTTGGCCCTCTTCAAAACAACAAAACCCTCATGCCAAAAATAATAAACAACGGCACCCCCCCCCCCTCCTTTCCAGGCCCCATCCAGAAAAAATCTTCCACAAAAAACCCTAACAAGATAAAAACAACAACAAAAAATAAACAAACAAAACCAAACCAAAAAAACCCCCAGACATGAACAAGAAATTAACTCACAGAAAAATTAAGAAACAAAATTAAACCTAACAAAAGCTAAAAAAAAACCAACCCCACCCCAAACAAAACTAACCAAAACAAAACAAATCGTCAACAAAAGTCCCAGTAAATCCCCCCCAACCAAACCCCAAAAAACATCGTCAAGCAATAAGTCCCAGTAGTCATATCTGACCAAAACCAAACCCCCAAACCCCAACATCGTCAAGCAATAAGTCCCAGTAGTCATATCTGACCAAGTGTCAACCAAACCCCAAAACCCCAACATCGTCAAGCAATAAGTCCCAGTAGTCATATCTGACCAAGTGTCAACCAAACCCCAAACCCCAACATCGTCAAGCAATAAGTCCCAGTAGTCATATGACCAAGTGTCAACCAAACCCCAAAACCCCAACATCGTCAAGCAATAAGTCCCAGTAGTCATATCTGACCAAGTGTCAAGCAAACCCCAAAACCCCAACATCGTCAAGCAATAAGTCCCAGTAGTCATATCTGACCAAGTGTCAACCAAACCCCAAAACCCCAACATCGTCAAGCAATAAGTCCCAGTAGTCATATCTGACCAAGTGTCAACCAAACCCCAAAACCCCAACATCGTCAAGCAATAAGTCCCAGTAGTCATATCAGACCAAGTGTCAACCAAACCCCAAAACCCCAACATCGTCAAGCAATAAGTCCCAGTAGTCATATCAGACCAAGTGTCAACCAAACCCCAAAATCCCAACATCGTCAAGCAATAAGTCCCAGTAGTCATATCAGACCAAGTGTAATGACATTGCAAGAAAGCCAGTGTGTCACTATGACCCACCTGCTGCCAGAAGCTTTGGCTTGTTGGGGCGTGGCAACACATATTCCTGACTATCCAGCGTGGCACAGTGCTGACATCTGTGGACCCCGCCTCCATTAAATCCATTAAGACTGTCAGTATATCTGTGATGGAATAAGATTTTAAATTTTACATCAACTCTTTGATTGCTACGTTTGATCTGTGTGTTCATGTTTCTGGTTGTGGGGCACAGTGTCATTTTTGACTTGTCTATTGGCGGTCAAAGTCTAAAATTAGTAACACCACCTTCCCCGCTTTTTAACATTAGGAAGCCCTTATGCTTCGTCTAGCTAGATTCCGTGACACAAGAACCAAGAGAAACCCATATAATAACCATATGAGCAGTCCCGTGTATCCCTATTGGGTCTAGTTTTTACACTTGCAAACGTGTTTGTCTATGAAAATAGATTACAAAGAGCAGCATCATTTTCTTTGATTTTCTCAAAACATCCAAAATTGGACATACAGGGTTTGCGACTTTTACCGTCAATATGTTGAACGCTAAAAGTTGGCAAGAAAAATTATCAATCTTATATAAGGATGACGACTTTGTTTGATCTCCGAGTGATTTCCGTTTAACTACCAAGTTCTTTTCGCTTATTCCATGAATTTTTCTGCTGTTGGATCCACATCAAACTAGCATCAACGCATTTTTTCAACTCTTTATCCTTCTTTCTTTCTTTCTTTATCAGTTCCCATTCTACCTTTCAGTGTATGGGTTCAGATGCCTGAGATGATCTTTCTCCAGGATACCCTGTCTTGGCATTTTCTGTTTCCTTCCAAAAAAAGTTAAATTTCTATGCTTCAATGCTTCTTTTATATCTTCTTCCTACTCTCGGAGGTCTGCCTTGTGGTCTTTTACCTTAGGCTTTACACTGTATACTGATTTAGCTATCCAAACGATCTCAATTGATTTGTTTCTATTCGGTTTTTTATGCCATCTGCTTTGCTTTGATCTCTTATTGTTGTGTTTCTCATTTTGTCTCTTTTAGTTTTCCCTACAACTCTTCTTAGATATTTCATTTCAGCTGCCTGTACTCTACTGTATTCTCTACTGTCTAAAGTCCAAGTTTCGCTGCCATAGAGGAGAGTAGGACAATAAACTGTATTGTATACTGCCATTTCGGTTTTTGTTGACAATTCTTGCTTACCTACAAATGCCTTTCCTAGATGGTTATATATTGCACTTGCCTTTTTGTTTCTCTGGCTGATTTCTTCTCTTAGTTTTCCCTCTGAGTTAATCATTACTCCTAGGTAATTGTAGCTTTGAGCTTGTTCTAAATACTCCCTGCCCAATTTAAGATTTTGTGTTTTAGCTTCCCTAGTTACTAGCATTGTTTTGGTTGCATTCTTCTTTAGTTGCGTCTTCGTTTGGGTCGTAAGCTATTAATAATTTAATTTCTCGTCCTTTTGGTTTAATATTTACCTCTAATAGCCGTGGACTTATATGTTTCCAACTTTCTAGTAGCTTTTCATGCCTTTTATGCACTAGGAGGGCTACTCCTGCTCTAGCGCTATCTTTGACATCTACTCCTGAGAAGATTAAAATATGATTCGGTCCTACATTTTCTATTCCTTGTCCTTTTTTCTTTGTTTCTGTAATGCCCAAAATATCTACTTTGAATTTTTCCATTTCTTCAACTAATTCTAACTCTTTTCCATTTATTGCCCTAACGTTCCATATTCCAAAAATCATAGTCCGTGTTCGTTTTCAAGTTCGTCTTCCAAAGATCAAGCTGGTTATATTTCTTTTACTTCTCTGAATCAGGTTGTTTGGATAAGCAGGGGATTAGCCCACTGTACACTAGGTAGATGGTGGGGCTGCCACCTTGAGGCCCCCTACCAGGCCTTGTTATTTTCTGTCAGGGTTAACTCCCTTAGCCTTTAGTCATTCAAGACCAGCCTGCAAGGCAGCAGGTTGTTATTTTCTGTCAGGGTTAACTCCCTTAGCCTTTGGTCAACCAAGACCCGCCTGCAAAGCAACAGGAGACTCGTGGAGGGCGGGATCATCTATTCCCCGTACAGGTGCTTAATGTCCACTGCCCGGCTCTTTATCCTCAAACTGCCTAATAATGAAAATTAGTTTCTATACATAAAATGGCAAGTAATACTATTCGGAACACATATCCCTACTATAGACATATATTTTGTTTCCTGTCCTAGTCAAAGCTATAACAGATGACTCTGCACTGCAAATAGATAACTTCTTCACTTAAGGACCGGAGCGCGTTCTGAAATGTTAAAATGGCGATGAAAATTCGAAATTGGGTTTTTTCCTTTTTCTTATAGAACTACCATTTCTCTTCAGGATTCTAGCACCAAAATATGTCAGGGACGTCTGGATTATTTATTATTGATTTTTTTATAACTGTAGGTCCTGCAAAAGTCGATGAGATTTGATAAAAATCATCAAAAGTTAGCTGTCAAACACAGGTACATTTCGGCACCAATTCGGCCCCAGCTCCGTTTTTCACTCTCTGCCGAGTTGCTACTATAACTATTTTTAGATTGTGTCAAGGTTCAAGGCTGGTACAATGTGTATGCATTGTGCAAAAGTCCCTCTAAACTTAGTACTATCACTACAGCAGTGAGTGACCCGTAGTAAAAGTTGTAGTAGTCACGTGACTATTTCCCTACCGTCATATGTTTCCCTGCTGCTGATTGGCTAACATAGTTGTCCGTGATGTGCTCAGACGTTTGATTCGGTCTCACATTATGCAAAATTATGACGTCGCATGACCCAGGTCAGTTGACTTCTGTTTCTCACGCCCCCTATGCTGTCGCTGTACACAAACTCACTTCGAAAACTTTGTTTTGCGTGAAAATTTTCTGTAAAAAAATACAGATATGCCAAAATCAAAGCGTTCCAGACATTCTAAACGTGCTTCAATGACGAGATGGAATAAGGGACAGATTATTCCAACTGAAGAGGTAAGTTTATCCCTAGAGATAAGTTTTATGTTTATTATTTTCACACACGTAGACTTGTTATGATGATGTCTTCTTCGATTGTTGGGCCTATAACTATAACCCTCAATTTGGGCTCTCTTGTATTCATTTTTATTTGTATTCACAAGCTCCCATCAGAAAGGGAATGTAGAGAGAGAGAGAGAGAGAGAGAGAGAGAGAGAGAGAGAGAGAGAGAGAGAGAGAGAGAGAGAGAGAGAGATAGAGGTGAGGAAAAATGGGGGGGGGGGGGGGGCGGGGAGTAGCGTAGCTGCATAGAATATAACGGTAGTGCATGGACCATTGATTATGTAATAGTTTGTGTAATATATCGCGAAGGGTTAGTGCGCTGGCTCTCTCATAACGCCTTGATGCTGGCTAATGCCTTGAGACCGGTCATACGAATGCATAATAGTAAAAGTAGTGGAAATAGCAATCCTCTGATACGTTAGAATATGTAGCCTACCCGTGTGCACGCATTGATGTGAGTGTGTGTGCGTGCCGGCCTGCGTGTGTGTGTGCGTGTATGATTATTGAAGTGTGTGAATGTGTATTATACGGAGATGTAAGATGCTTATGAGATAAGGGTCATAACTGTTTGTAGCTTAGTTATAAATAGGGCCATTATCTGTTGTATTCTTTGTTTTTGCAGCCTAATGAAATTGAATTGCCAGTCGCGGCTTCTACCGCATCACCGTTGTTGTCTATCGGTGTATCCACATCAGCAACATCCCCTCAACCTGTCGCATCAACATCGACAGCAACATCCCCTCAACCTGTCGCATCAACATCGACAGCATCTCCTCAACCTATCGCATCAACATCGACACCGTCTCCTCAACCTGTTGCATCAACACCATCACCTCACCATTTTATTCCACCAAATAATGATCCATCTGATCAAGCTTCGCTTACAAGGAGTGAAAAGAAAAAGTCGCTTTTCAACATTCACATTGATGAAGAAATAGAAACGTCACCTTGTGTTCGAACTATTGTGGAGATATC
Organism: Doris montereyensis; assembly: GCA_037039925.1. Taxonomy (NCBI): domain Eukaryota; kingdom Metazoa; phylum Mollusca; class Gastropoda; order Nudibranchia; family Dorididae; genus Doris; species Doris montereyensis. The sequence continues at coordinate 18,686 of JAXRKP010002733.1, forward strand.
ACAAATTGAGAAATTAATTTCTAACTTCAGTTGCCCAAAATGTGAACGCATACAAAAACTGGAAATGAACATTTCTCGACAATACGGGATGGCTCTGAAATTGAACATTGTTTGCAATGCATGTGGAGAGACGGTGTCAAGCCAGTATACGTCACCAAGAAATGCCCAATCCCAGAGCAAACCTCAGCCATTTATTGTAAATGAAATGTGTACCTTGGCATCTCTACTCAGTGGCATTGGATCGTATTATTTCAAAGCTTTTTGTGAATATATGGAAATGCCGGGACTGCACCAAAAGAGTTTCAACACCATTGCAAAGCGATTGTATGCTAAAAGTGGGCAATTGGGAGGAACAGTCTTTCAGCAAGCAACCACCATCGTCCGCCAAGAGTATGCAACGCATTACAACATGACTTTGAACGATAAAACGGTGTTTGACATAGCTGTGTGCTACGATGGCTCTTGGTTGACCCGAGGACACAAATCTCTCATAGGAATCGGCAGCGTAATAGATGTCCTCACTGGGCTAGTGTTAGATACCCATGTCCTGAGTTTGCACTGCCAAATTTGTTCGACCACAGGTGCCTGGATAAAAAGAGAAAACAGGCACAGATACGATCGCTGGAGAGATCAGCACCTAGCAAGTGGAGAGTGCACCATCAATTTTGAAGGCACTTCAGGAATGATGGAAGTGAAAGCAGCCTCTGTCCTGTGGGAAAGATCTGTAGAAAGATACAATTTGCGTTACACGACAATGGTCAGCGACGGTGACTCCAAAGCCTACAACAAACTCCTCCAAGACCAACCGTATGGCCCTGACATCATAATAGACAAAGAAGATTGTCTAAACCATGTCGGTAAGCGTCTTGGCACAGCCTTGCGCAACTTAGTGGCGGACTGCAGCAAAAGAGGGGTGACTTTAGGAGGCAGAGGTCATGGACGACTGACAGCTGAAGCTATTAGAAAGCTACAGATCTACTTTTCTCGAGCTATACGTGCCAATAATACTGCTCAGGAAATGAGACAAGCAATATTAGCCACCATACACCATGGCTACTCAACTGATGACTGGCCACAGCACCAGTATTGCCCTCCAGGGAAAGATTCTTGGTGTTTTTACAAAAGGACCATCGCTGAGCACCATTATCCTGCAGGACATAAGAGGAGGGTCCACACTCCTCTTGACTATGAGAGGCTCCACAAGTACCTGGAGCCCATTTACCAACGCCTAACATCTGACGACCTCCTAAAAAGATGTGAAAAGAAGGCCACCCAAAACCCAAGTGAAAGCTTTCATAATTCAGTCTGGTCCAAGTGCTCAAAGACAAAATTTCACTCATTGAAAAGAGTTCAATTCGCCGTTTTAGCAGCTGCCGCAGAATACAACAGGGGTCCAATGTCTATTGCAGGAATCAAGCAGACGCTTGGGTTTGGCACCGGTCACTATGGGCTGAAATTTGGAAAAGCCAGGGAGCACCAACGCCTTGTCAAGAGTTCCATCGAAGCCCAAGAGAAGACCAAAAGGAGGAGGAAAAAACGAGCAGAAGCCAGAGAAAAAGCTCGACAGGAAAAGGAGGCTGAAGAAGGAGGTCCAGCTTATCAAACAGGGGCATTTTGAGAAGGTAAAACCATTTTACATTCAATAAATGCGTCAAAAATGTCCATAAACTTCAAACTCGAATAGCTCAAAATGTCCTTTTTGGACCGTTTTTTTCTAACTTAGCTCGCATTTTTTATCCGATTGACTTGAAATTTGGCACAAGCCTTGCTTTTGATGCATGGAATAAAAGTATGCATGCGTTAGATGTTATTCTGTATACTTTCCGAAAAATGAATTTTTTAGTTGAATAAAATTGCTGTAAATTGTAAACATTTTATATGCAACTTTCAACACACCATAAAACTAAAAGTTTGATAGATTCATCCAAACCCATGCATACTTTTGTTCTACAGATGTAAATGAAGGAGTGTACCAATTTTGAGAAACATCCCAAAATAATTGATGCAGATTTTACATTTTGAAAATGCATGTTATTTTTAGCGTCATAAATCCAATATGGCGGCGTTGCCATGGCAACACCCGATAAAATTTCAGTTTGTCATATTTTCTCCTCTAATTTAGATACGTATAACTCAAAAATCGAGGTCCTAGTTGGCTTGCTCTACGGGTTTTCAAAATGGCTTTCAGAACCCGCTCCTCCCCTTAAAGGGGAGGAAGTTATAAATATAGACGTGACAGTGACAGATTTTGGGTTTAAATCAACTGTCCACATTCAAAAGTAAAGTCAATAGTTTAGAGTTCAGCCCTTTTACTTTTATGTCAAGAATGATAACTATGGACTAATTCACAATGATTTGTGAACAGGTGTCTTTATAATAGTTTCATTCAGAAGTTTGCTAAGTCTGAAAATGTTTTGCTGATTCTGTCCTATGATGTAATTCAAAGCAAAAAAGGCTGAACAAAAACGGGAGAAGACAATGAAATTTCTCGATAGTCTCCCCTTCAGCAGCAAAGAACAAAGTTAAATTTGATTTGATTTGATAAACCACATGCACAACTAAGGTGATTTCGGGGATTTTGGTAGGATTTAAATTTTGCCCAGACTGCCCTGTAAACAACCAAGGGATCTTTAACGTGCGCAGTGTTGTCTTCTGCGCACAGGACCTCCTTTTTATTGCCTGTCTCCAATGAGCCTAGGTTTCAATCCACCTACCTGGACCAGAAAGGTTAGATTTTGCTCGACAAAACTTGAGAAAATGTTTCAACCGTTGACTGGGCTCGACCCTACTATCTTTTGATTGAGAAGCCGACATTTTGCCTCTGGACAACTGAGTTCCCGCAAAGTTAGAAGTAGGGCAAAGAGTAGAGAAAAAAGAGAAAAAAAAGAAAAAAGAGGGTTAACGTCAGCTCTTGCATTTGAGTTAATGTCACTGTCTGAATCTTCATGATGATGTGAACTTTGAACCATGGATACTCGTGGGTCCTACTAAAAAAACCTGCAGATTTTGTTACGTATGGGGAGAGAAATCCTGCAAAACATGTGTTACATACTAAAAGATGCATAATATCTCTACTTTATAAAGATGACAATTACATTAAGTAAATTGTCGGTCTACACAAACAAAAAGCGGACAGGGAAGAGAACAGAAAAGGAATGGAAAAATCAAGTAAGGAATTTGGTCAGCTCTCTTTCTTCTTGGGACCATCAGGCAGAAGCAAAGAAGAATCAAACCATTGACCTTTGTGTCCAGGCCTTCATCAGTAAGTTTTTCTTTCTTGTCCAATTACCTGGAATTTTGAGGATGATTTGATGTCCGTCTGTTGTAAATGAGATGGAGAGGAGCAGACAGGGTATCCATGGCAACTTGCAGTTTGGCTTTCTTGTTTCTACGTGGATTGATGTTGCTTATCTGTTGTAAAACCTGGGGTAGTAGGAAAAGACAAATAATGGCGAGAAATAAATTTTGAAGCCCCAAAGGAACAAAGACAAAGACGACCAAATATAAAGGAATAAATAAGGAAACAAATGGGACCCCAGGACAGAATCAACTGACATGCCCTTTGCTCAGTGCTCCCTATTCATCACTCTATTCCCTTTGCTTTATGTTTGTCTATACATTTTGGGAGTAAGGGAAGAGAGCAATAATTATTGTTAGTAGCTTGAAGGTGGAAACCTAGTCCTAGTTCGAAGATGCCAAGTCTTCTGGGGCATAGAAGGTACGGTCGTATTAACTCACTCTTGAGACTGGGCCAAAAAAGTTTGTTTTACATGTGTTGGGAGACTGGCAATCACCAAAATTCAAGAATCGTCACATTTCCATGACATTTTCACACAGATAACAAGAAACAATGTTCAATACAGGATGATTGGACATTTTAAAACTACAGTTGACTTCGATAATCGCAACACGATGGGAGCAGTAAAATTGTTGCGATTATCCAAATTCTCTCAAAAGTAAGTACTTGCCTGGTTTGAACCGTACTAATCTGGGGTAGCAAAATCTAGCCAAATAGTAGTGAAAGTGAAAGTCTTAGATAATGATGATCTTGCATTACTATTTCCCATATGTTTACGTCAGACCCAACGACCTAGACCCATGATGGACTTACTTTCCAAAGCAAGTTCCGGCATTCGTTGTTTGCTGCCAGATTGGCTAACAAAGTGGAAGAGCTGCTTTAACGTTGGTGAGCATTCCTCTCTGTTAATCTCCTTGGCAAAGTTTTAGGATGTAGTTGAGAAGACAGTTCTGATCACAGCCTTGGTGCCCATGGCAGTGGCAGAGACATTGGCCAAAGGAACTGGCAGCTGAAATGAAATGGGATGAGAAAAATAACAACGCACATATGTGATAACATAAAAAGTAATAAAGACGCATGACAATGTAAAATTAACATAAACACTGATACTTGAAAAGTAATAAACATATATAGTCAAAGATAATGGACCTATAAAGTTATTATCACATTATTATCACGCTGCCATTATCACGTCTATATAGTTTATTACAAACAAAAGGGGCGCTGGCTACTGACCAGAGTTGCAGTGGGCGGAGAAGGAAATGAGCAAAGACAAGGAGTTGGCCAGGAGGGCTGAGTCTTGGAGGCACCAGGCCCAAAGTTTGTAGATGACGCCTGTCAACCCACTGTGGTGACATGCCAGCTGTTGATGACACACAGCATGGAGAGATGGAGAGTGAGTCAATGGGATGATACAAACAAAGCATAGAGTGAGTCAATGTGGATGATATAAACAAAGCATGGAGAGAGTCAATGGGATGATACAAACAAAGCATAGAGTGAGTCAATGGGATGATATAAACAAAGCCATGGGGAAAGTCAATGGGATGATATAAACAAAGCATAGAGTGAGTCAATGGGATGATACAAACAAAGTATGGAGAGAGTCAATGGGATGATACAAACAAAGCATAAGTGAGTCATTGGGATGATACAAACAAAGCATAGAGTGAGTCAATGGGATGATACAAATAAACAAAGCATGGGATGATACAAACAAAGCATAGAGTGAGTCATTGGGATGATAATAAAGCATAGAGTGAGTCATTGGGATGATACAAACAAAGCATAGAGTGAGTCATTGGGATGATACAAACAAAGCCAGCATAGATGGGATGATACAAACAAATCATAGAGTGAGTGAGTCATTGGTCAATAGAATGGATATAAACAAAGCATAGAGCGAGTCAATGGGATGATATAAACTTAGAGTGATCAATGGGGATGATACAAACAAAGCATAGAGTGAGTCATTGGGATGATACAAACAAAGCATAGAGTGAGTCAATGAGATGATACAAACAAAGCATAGAGTGAGTCATTGGGATGATATAAACAAAGCATAGAGTGAGTCAATGAGATGATACAAACAAAGCATAGAGTGAGTCAATGGGATGATATAAACAAAGCATAGAGTGAGTCAATGGGATGATACAAACAAAGCATAGAGTGAGTCAATGGGATGATACAACAAACAAAGCATAGAGTGAGTCAATGGGATGATACAAACAAATCATAGAGTGAGTCAATGGGATGATACAAACAAAGCATAGAGTTAACAGGATGTTAATAGGATGATGATACAAACAAAGCATAGAGTGAGTCAATGGGATGATACAAACAAAGCATAGAGAGAGTCAATAGGATGATACAAACAAAGCAATGATACAAACAAAGCATAGAGTGAGTCAATGGGATGATATAAACAAATCATGAGTAAGAATGGGATGATACAAACAAATCATACAAACAAAGCATAGAGTGAGTATGGGATGATCCAAACAGCCATGGGGAAACAAATCATAGAGTGAGTCAATGGGATGATATAAACAAAGAAGTATAGAATGAGTCAATGGTCAATGATACAAACAAATCATAGAATGAGTCAATGGGATGATATAAACAAATCATAGAATGAGTCAATGGAATGATCAAACAAATCAAGAGCGAGTCAATAGGATGATACAAACATAGCATGAAGTAAGATGATACAAACAAAGCATGGAGTGAGTCAATGGGATGATACAAACAAAGCATGGGGAAAGTTAATGAGATGATACAAACAAAGCATGGAGTGAGTCAATGGGATGATATAAATAAATCATAGAGTGAGAGTCAATGAGGATGATATACAAACAAACAAACTCATGAGATGTGATGAGAGTCAATGAAAGGATGATACAAACAAATCCATAGAGTGAGTCAATGGGATGATTACAAACATTGGGAAATAATGAGATGATACAAACAAAGCATGGGGAAAGTCAATGAGATGATACAAACAAAGCATAAAGACAATGAGATGATACAGTCAATGGGAAAGAGATGATACAAACAAATCATGGGGAAAAGATTATGGGAAAGTCAAAGCAGTGAGTTAATGAGATGATACAAACAAAGCATGGAGTGAGTCAATGGGATGATACAAACAAACAATGGGGTGATATAAACAAACCATAGAATAAGTCAATGGGATGATACAAACAAACATGGAGTGAGTCAATGGGATGATACAAACAAAGCATAGAGTGAGTCAATGGGATGATACAAACAAAGCATGGGGAAAGTCAGTGATATAAAACAAAGAGTGAGTCAATGGGATGATATAAACAAAGCATGGGGAAAGATGGGATGATACAAAGAAATCATGAGTTAATGGGATGATACAAACAAAGCATAGAGAAAGTCAATGGGATGATACAAAGAAACAAAAGCATCGGGAGTGAAAGTCAAGTCAATGGGATGATACAAACAAACCATAGAATAAGTCAATGGGATGATACAAACAAAGCATAGGGAAAGTGAGTCAATGAAAGGATGATACAAACAAATCATAGGGAAAGTCAATGGGATGATACAAACAAAGCATGGAGATACAAAATCAATGGGGTGATATAAAGAAAGCATAGTGAGTCAATATGATACAAACAAATCATAGGGAAAGTCAATGGGATGATACAAAGAAATCATAGGGAAACAAATCATGGGGAAAGTCAATGAGATGATACAAACAAATCATGGGGAAAGTCAATGGGATGATACAAACAAATCATAGGGAAAGTCAATGGGATAATACAAAGAAATCATGTCAATGGGAAAGTCAATCAATGGGATGATACAAAGAAATCAAAATCAATGGAATGATATAAAGAAATCATAGGGAAAGTCAATGGAATGATACAAAGAAATCATGATGGGATGATACAAAGAAATCATAGGGACAGTCAATGGAATGATACATACAAAGCCATGGGGAAATCAATGAGATGATACAAAAGTCAATGGGGAAAGTCAATGGAATGATACAAACAAATGTCAATGGGAATACAAAGAAATCATAGGGAAAGTCAATGGGATGACAAAGAAATCATGGGGAAAGTCAATGGGATGATACAAACAAATCAATGGAATGGGATGACAAAGAAATCATGGGGAAAGTCAATGGAATGATACAAACAAAGAAAGTCAATGAATGATACCATGGGGAAAGTCAATGGAATGATACAAACAAATCATGGAGAAAGTCAATGGGATGATACAAACAAATCATGGGGAAAGTCAATGAGATGATACAAACAAATCATGGGGAAAGTCAATGGGATGATACAAACAAATCATGGGGGAAAGTCAATGATACAAACAAAGATTGGGAAATACACAAACAACCATGGGGAAAGTCAATGGGATTACAAACAAAGCCATGGGGAAAGTCATGGAATGATCAAAGCCATGTTCAACTAATCTGGGGAAACCCTGAATGATACAAACAAAGCATGAGAAAGTCAATGGAATGATACAAAGCCATGGGGTTAAGTGAATGATACAAACAAAGCATGAGGCGGAAAGCAATGGATTGATCAAACAAAGCCATGGGGAAAGTCACTGGATGATACAACGACCCGTGGCAACTGCTACCCTTTTCCTTCATGGCTGGAATTGAGCCAGAGCTTTGTCATGCTCAGGCTGCCAGACAGGGGATCATGAGGTCCCAAGTTCGAATCCTAGCAAAGCCAGGTCTGATGTTGTGTTTCTTGGGAAAGACACTTAACACACATTTTCCACTCTACCGAGGTGCAGATAGGAACAAGCACTAGCTCGAGTAATACCTGTGTTAGACTAGCATCTGGCCAGGAGGTGATTATTGTCACCTGTTCCAATTCATGCTATAAAAACCAGGCTAAACTCCAGCTCTATAGGACCTGAAGGAATTTTTTATATTTTTTTATTTTGAAATTGCAGGTGATAATATATCGCGTCTTGGAAAGGATGCTAGTCTGTCACATACTTTACTCCTAAGCTGTTGCTAGTACTCATTTGCAGAGCTGACAGGGTTTGTAGTGTTTCTTCTATTCATGGCAAAATGATAGATGTCAAAGAAAAAGGCCACTTTGAGTCAATGCGTTGCTGTTGTTAGTTTTTATCCCCTCGTGTACATATTTACTTTGCCATAATAGTGCTCTAGTATCTATAGTGTTATTATAAATATTACTAAACACAAATATTACATGAACTAAAAGAAATTTTAAACAGGAAAGATCACTGATTTGTGCAACCTCTTACAATTTCATTTGTTAACAAAATTTTCGTAACGTAATAGTTGATAGTGGAATTTCCATGATGGCATGATTTACTCTTGACATCTTGATTCGACTACAATGAAAGCTAGGCTCCATTTGGAGATGACTCTAGACACTTACCTTAACATCTGAATTGTTGAACATAAAATTTTTCAGGAGGTCAAAGGTCATGGTGAGTTCCTGTATAAATGGCTCTTTACCAAATACAAAGAAACAGAACTATTTTTTTCGAAATGAAGTAAAAATCATTAATAAATTTTTAATTGTTTTGCAGTACATTTTAATTTTTGGGAGCAGGAGCCTTGTTTCAAAAGGAATTTTTATCATTATACATTTGACAAACTTCATCTGATTTTATAATATCAATGTTTTAAAACACACAGATCCCTGTTATAGAATCCAATATTCTTAAATCATAGATATTTCAAAACACATCTAACAGTCATAATGGCACTACTAAGAACTTCTGGGGATGTATGTGATACAAAAATCTATCTTGAGAAAACTTTCAGTTTGCATTCAAGAAAACAGTATTCATAAAAGTAAGCTCTTATTAGGCCTGTAGTTTTTGCTTGAAGCTACCAAAATTTTGCCATTCGAACTGGAAAAACAAAATTCTGCAAGTCAGGCTGGATAAACAACATTTTATAAGCAAGACTAATAAAACTGTGAGAAGGATAAACCATGTTAATGGCACACATCATTCGTGTTATCATTTTATTGACAGCAGGAAAAAAGGCTGCAAATTGAGTCTGGATATTGTCTGGGTAAATAGTAAATGTCATTTTAGTTATTAAGAAGACAATTATTTTTTTTTTAATTGCCTCTACAAAATTAATTCTTTACTAGAAAATCATTTCAATTGAAATATTTTGAGTATTCTCAATTCAAACATCAACCCTTGCTTATGCAGTTTTGATTCAACGAACTTTCATCCTCCATACTCATTAAACTGACATCAGGGTGAAACTGCGAAAAAGCAGCAAGACGACACACAAATGTAAAAGAAAATGTGTGGAAAAGGAGTAGGACATACCGGCAGTGCTCAACAGCCAACCCACTGTTTCCTATTGAAGTTCAAGGTCAACTTATCATAGCTGAGACTTCCCAAACATCACTCGTGTTATTTGAGTTTTTCCGTTCCTTACCATGTTTCCACACAACATCTAATTATGATCAAAGGCTTACAGAAACTTGCTCCTCCTCCTCATCATCAGCCACTCAGCCACTCCCATCTCCTCTATCCTTGGGTTCCCATCTCTGTCCAACTGTGTCCCATCTTTCAGTCCTATTGGCCAACTGTGTCCCATCTTTCAGTCCTCCATCTCCCTCTAGGCTTATTGCCCCCACCTCTGTCCAACTGTGTCCCATCTCTGTCCAACTGTGTCCCATCATCCAACTGTGTTCCATCTATCTCCCTCTATCCTTGGCTATCTTTCAGTCCCCATCTCTGTCCCATCTCTATCCAACTGTGTCCTCCATCTCCTCTATCCTTCTTACATCTTTGTTCAGTCAGTCCTCCATCTCCTCTATCCTTGGCTTATTGTCCCCATCTCTGTCCAACTGTGTCCCATCTCTATCCAACTGTGTCCCATCTTTCAGTCCTCATCTCCCTCCTATCCTTGGCTTATTGTCCCCATCTCTGTCCAACTGTGTCCCATCTCTGTCCAACTGTGTCCCATCTATCAGTCCTACATCTCCCTCTGGCTTGGCTTATTGTCCCCATCTCTGTCCAACTGTGTCACCCATCTCCTCTATCCTTCTTATTGTCCCCATCTGTCCAACTGTGTCCCATCTTTCAGTCCCCCAACTGTGTCCCATCTTTCTCTATAACTGTGTCCCATCTTTCCCTCCATCCTTGGCTATATATTGTCCCCATCTCTGTCCAACTGTGTCACATCTATCATCTCCATTCCCTATCCTTGGCTTATTGTCTTCACCTCTGTCCAACTGTGTCCCATCTTTTCAGTCCCCATTTTTCTTCTATCCTTGGCTTATTGTGTCCCATTGTGTCCCATTTTATCCATGGCTTTATATTGTGTCCCATCTGTCCAACTGTGTCCCATTTTCTCCTCTATCCTTGGCTTATTGTCCCCATCTCTGTCCAACTGTGTCCCATCTTGCAGTCCTACATCTCCCTCTATCTATGGCTTATTGTCCCCATCTGGCCAACTGTGTCCCATCTTTCAGTCCTATCATTCTCTATCCTTGGCTATATATTGTCCCCACCTCTGTCCAACTGTGTCCCATCTTTCAGTCCTACATCTCCTCTATCCTTGGCTTATTGTCCCCATCTCTGTCCAACTGCGGCCAGTGAATCTTAAGAATCCTCTTAAGCAGTTGTTGACGAATGATCACACTTTATCAATCATCTCTAAACGTCATAATCATACCACCACGGGTTTTCAAACTGATAATGAAGCATTCATTTTAATAGCAAATCATCATGGCAATCACATGCGGTAATCTCAGGGGTGAAGTAAGAAGAAACATCCAAACAAAAGACGTGTGAAAGAGTGAAAGGAAAGAAGCCCTGACCTATCAGTACCAACAGTACCTGCCAACTGCCCACTGACTAATAATTAAGACTACAACCACAAGACAACTTTGCATTGACCAACCTTCCTGCCTTGCCCTTTCCCAGCCCCAGAGTCTCCAGTGTCAGCTGTGCGTGGGTTTCCTTGATGTGGTCCACCAGCGACTCTGCAATGCCAGCTGTAAGAGAAGTGAGAAATTTGATTTGAGAATTTCATTTGATTTGATTTGATTTGATTTTATACACATCCACAACTATATTTGATCTTGTAGGTTTTTGGTAGGATTTTAATTTGTTTTGCCCGGACTGCCCTGTAAACAGCCACGGGATAGTTAACGTGCACAGAGTGTTGTGATCTGTACACAGGACTCCTTATCGTCCGTCTCTGATGGGACTAGGGTGTCGATCCATCTACCTGGACCGGAGGAGAGGGGAGGGGTTAGATTGTACTCGAAAAAAAATTGAGAACAGTGTTTGACCCATGACCTTAGTGTTGAGAGGCTGACACTTTACCTCTGACTACCTAGTGCACCACCAGTAAGAAAGGGGACATTTGGCATTATCATTATCAGGAAGCTAAGCGAAACTGTAATCCCGACGACACTGGTTTTCCAAAACACTGCCCGGCCCAGATATTTTTTCATGACCTCGAATTGTACTCCTCTCTGCTTTCCTCACTCAATGTACAGTGAGCTTGCCTCTTGCTTTCCTCCTCACTGTACAGTCGGTGAGCTTGCCTCTCTGCTTTCCTCACTCACTGTACAGTCGGTGAGCTTTCCTCCTCACTGTTGTGAGCTTCTTTGCTTTCCTCACTCACTGTACAGTGGGGGTGAGTTTGCCTCTTTGCTTTCCTCACTCAATGTACAGTCGGTGCCTCTTCTTTCCTCACTCACTGTACAGTCGGTGAGCTGTCTCTCTGCTTTCCTCACTCAATGTACAGTCGGGTGCGTTTGCCTCTCTGCTTTCCTCCTCAATGTACAGTCGGTGAGCTTGCCTCTTTCCTCACTCAATGTACAGTCGGTGAGCCCTCTTGTCCTCTGTCGAGCTTGTCTCTCTGCTTTCCTCCTCACTGTACAGTCGGTGAGCTTGCTCAGTCTACTTGCCTCTTCTTTCCTCACTCACTGTACATCGGTGAGCTTGCCTCTTGCTTTCCTTTGCCTTGCCTTTGCTTTCCTCACTCAATGTACAGTCGGTGAGCTTTCCTCACTCACTGTACAGTCGGTGAGCTTGCCTCTGCTTTCCTCACAGTCACTGTCACAGTCGGTGAGCTTGTCTCTTTGCTTTCCTCACTCACTGTACAGTCGGTGAGCTTGCGGGGGATATGGACTATAAATCCATCTTTATCTTTGTGACCCTTTATTTATATCTCTTGTATCACACCGATGAAACACCAAAGGAGCCACATGGAGAAAATGACAATAAACTCCAAAAAAGATTTGTTTTGTTTAATTACAATCTGTTTTGTGACCCTTTATTTATATCCCACAAAGAAGGCAGAACACACCGAATATTGAAATTTTTGTATTGACATTTGCCTCATCCAAAGGAAACAGCAAGAAACAGCACAAGTGAAGAGTGAAGGAAAGAAGTAGGACCTACCAGTAGTGACAATAAGTAGATCAAATAGATCCATAGATAATTAGGCAAAAGGATAAATAGATCCATATATAATTAGACAAAAGGATAAACTAGATCCATAGATAATTAGACAAAAGGATAAATAGATCCATAGATAATTAGACAAAAGGATAAATAGATCCATAGATAAAGACAAAAAAAAGAATCCATAGATAATTGATAACAACTGCACCAAAAGATTTGTTTTGTTTAATTACAATTCATCCTGTTTACCATATGCAGTGATCTCAGAGTGAATTAAGAGGAAAACAGATATGTAAAAGCGTGAAAAGGAAGATGAAAGATATGATAAATAGACATCTTTAGATAATTAAGGAAAACAGGATGACTGATAGATCATAGATACATTTACCTCAACCATATGCAGTGATTAAACCCATCCAAAGAAGGCAGAAAAGACAAATAGATCCATTAATTGCCCACAAAGGATAAATAGATCCATAGATAATTAGACAAAAGGATAAACAGATCCATAGATAATTAAACAAAAGGATAAATAGATCCATAGATAATTACAAAAGGATAAATCCATCCATAGATAATTAGATAAAAGGGTTAAATAAATCCATAGATAATTAGACAAAAGGATAAATAGATCCATAGATAAAGACAAAGGATAAATAGATCCATAAATAATTAGACAAAAGGATAAATAGATCCATAGATAATTGCCCACAATAAGGATAAATAGATCCATAGATAATTAGACAAAAAGGATAAATAGATCTTTAGATAATTAGACAAAAGGATAAATAGATCCATAGATAATTAGACAAAAGGATAAATAGATCCATAGATAATTAGACAAAGGATAAATAGATCCATAGATAATTAGACAAAAAGGATAAATAGATCCATAGATAATTAGACAAAAGGATAAATAGATCCATAGATAATTAGACAAAGGGATAAATGAATCCATAGATAATTAAACAAAAGGATAAATAGATCCATAGATAATTAGACAAAAGGATAAATAGATCCATAGATAATTAGACAAAGGATAAATAGATCCATAGATCCATAAATAATTAGACAAAAGGATAAATAGATCTTTAGATAATTAGACAAAAGGATAATTAGACAAAAGGATAGATCCATAGATAATTAGACAAAAGGATAAATAGATCTTTAGATAGATATACTTCCTACTACTAAACAGTGTGATTCCAACATTACAAAGATTATATTTACATCCCAAAGCAAGGCTTTTTTGGCTGACTGTGAGATGATCCAGAGGACTTGAAAGGCACTGATAACTTTTCAGCCTGCGCTCTTTGTCCTGCAGCAGACTTACTCTCTCATCCTTAGAAGTGGAGTTCACTATTTCAAAGGCAGAAATCAACACTTTGCATAACATCTTACCCCGAGTGGTGGAATTCTCTTTGTCTTCTCTTTCCTCATCACCTTCTGTTTTGAGAGGAAGAAAAGACACAAACGCAATTTAAAAAATATGCACAAGAAACTAAGAAAAAAAACAACATGAAAATACAAAAAAAGAAAAAAAAAACAAAACAAACAAAGACACTAATAGTCGTATTTAAATGGTATTTCCATGATAAATGAAAAAGAAAATGTTAACAGAAAGCTGAATTTCTTATTATTAATTCTCAAAGAATTTCAGAAATATCTGACATTCTTCAACATAAAAGAAACATAATTTTTGCACCTTACGGATAAAATCTTCAAATTTTTTCTCAGTGTGCCAAAAATCTGTGATATGGACGTGCTTTGGTATCTGGCAGAGGTCAAAACATTTGAGTCCATGTGCGTCATTGGGACAGGGGCAGAGGAAGGGTGAGGATGCAAGTGGGGAGTGGGGGGGGGGGGGGGGAGTAAATTTTAGGGATTGAGATAGATCTCTAAATTTTTTCAGTATTTCTTTTTCTTTTTTTCCCATTTATTTTTAGGGTTTATCTAAAAAAGAAATTCATTTGGTATGACCAGCGCTCAGGTGACATCAGCCAAAGTCTTTCTCACTTAATTATACTTCTAAAAAAAAAAGATTCACACAAAGAAAAAGAAATTCCATTACCATCTCCCAACTGAAAGTCCAAAAGTTCTGACAGACTGGCAACGTTGATAACACGATCTGGATTTTTCACGAGGGATTTTGCTTCCTCACAGCAAGAAAGAGCAAGAAAATCCAGGAAGCCAAGTGTGGGGCAAGTCTACTTGACGTTGAATCACCCAGCATTGTGCACAGGCATTCTAGGAGAGAAAAAAAAAAAAGCAAAATTAACTGTTTGTCAGAAAACAACCTTGAATCTACTGGTTGTGTAGTAAAAACCAGTCTGAACAATTTAAGCAGGATGATTGTGTTGAGATCACGGCAAAATGCATACTGCACTGTTCGCTAGTCTTTTAATGACAAATATAAGAGGTTTGTGTTGAAGATACAGAAAAATATAATAAATATATAAATATAAATACACACAACCCCAAAAAAAAAACAAAACAAAAACAACCCCAAAAACAAAACAACATATATACATTTATACATAATTCAGAACAAAATGGAAGCAACTTTTGGTCAAGTGAAGGTTTTATTTTTATGAAATATGATAGTGATGAGTGATGAAACATGACTATGATTTTGCCGTGTATTATATCCATCTACTGTCATCAGCATTGCACAAAAGAAAAGCTAGCAGAGCCTTTGGAGAATTACAACGCAAGGCCTGTTGACAAAAAAACACTATCAGTTTCAACTTGCTTATAAGATGTACAAACCTACCTGCCAGAAGTCAGAAGTGGACCAGGACAGGGTCAAGGCGTCTAACGTGGCTGACCCTTGCTTTTGCAGCAGACTTAGAGGACAGCCTCAACACACTGACTGACAGAGCAGCACATGAGTCTCCCATGTCGTCTTTACCCCCTGGACATAAGGAATAACAGCAATGACATCGTTAGTGTAAAAGAATACAATTATAAAAATTAAAAAATTATACACAAAATTGTTTGGTTAGGTTTCTATGAGTAATCATCATCATCATCATCATTATGCATCACTTATTCATAGTCAGACGTTGCTTCCTGAACCTTCTTTCGGAAAAGGTCACGATTCATCGTCACTCGTCCTGCCTCTGTTGTTGTGGCTTGGAATCAGTCTTTTATATCCTGTTCCCACCTTCTAGTTGGTCTTTCTCTTCCTCTTTTGCCTTCAATTTAAAAAAATTAAAATACGTTTTTCAAACACCTGGTGACAGGCGACGATTCAGGTGTCCAAAATATCTCAGCTTCAGTGTCTTGATGTAACCAAGGAGAGTCGGGGCTTTCTGTTGATTCCTTGCAGTATTTCTTCATTTGTTATTTTCTCTTTCCATGATATTCTCATTATTTCCTTGTAACATATCATCTCAAAAGCAGTTATTCTTTTACTATCGTCTGTATTCACTGTCCATGCTTCGCAGCCATACATCACAGTGGGAAATATGGTGGTTTTCAGAACTTTCCCTTTTTTATTTCATTACCATGCCCTTTCCAAATGGCACTCATCTTATTCAGTTTAACTGTTGCCATTGCCCTTACTGTGAGTAATACAAAAAGAAAAAGATAGGGATGTGACCGTGAGTTTTGGCTCTTGTACATGCTCGATTCCAAGTAAATCATGGTTGACCCTGTGGCAGGTCAAATTTTCACAGAGAGTGGTAGTCACACGCTCTACTACTGATAAAGCCAAACTAAAAAGAGTAAAAGTAAAGTAAAGTAGTGTCCCATACTCAGAACTGAGCGTAGGCTAATCAGGAGTAGAGCCCTGATGTTCCTAGGTATGTGGCATTATATGGTAGTTTGCCATCACTTTCAATATCAACATTACTTTCTCAAAAAACTGAATAATCCAAGGTAGCCATTTCACTGCTGCTGCTGCTGCTGGGTTGACAGGAGGGCCAGAAAAATCTGCCCGGATTGGGAATCAAATTGAAAAAGTGCTAGTCAAATACTCTACTGCCGATTGAGCTACCGTTATATTCAGGCAGGTTAACAACAAAAAAAGGTACCTATTTTTTTTTTTTTAAACACCCTGTGACTTACCTGGCCATTGCAGCACTAGGAGGGCCATGAGGGATTCCAGGCTAGCCTGGCTGTTCAAGACCTCCATGCGACTGTTGGTATCTATGGTAACACAGGTGGTCAGGAGATTGGCGATGGAGGAATAGAGGGAGAGAATATCCCTGAGGGCCAAGGCACTGGACGAATCAGCTTGGCCAGAGGTCAAGGCTGTGCAAAGGTCATGAACCAGTTTTGGCTTGATCATGCTGAAAGAGAATTGAGAGAGAGAAAACTCAAAGCAAATCTATCATTGTCAAGATAAGTACACTTACAAGATGAGAAAATAAATCAGTACACATTACAAGTTATTCCTACTTTAAAACCAGCGTAAAGAAAATAACTTTAAGGTTGTCTCAAGTAAGGCTCTTCATTGAAAGAAAAAAAGACAGCGCTAAAGCGGTTTTATGACAATAGTAACTTTTCTGCTTACAGCCAAATACTCAATCATACACTTGACGTGTTTGAGGAAACAAAGTCTTACTAGCCAAAACTTAAATAGAAAAGTTAATGAAATTGAGCTCATCCTGTCTGCCAGGCAACCAAACACATTATGTTCACTTGATTTTATTGGGTTACAAACAAAATTTCTTCAAAACTGTGTACAAATAAATAAATACAAGACAAATAGAGATTTTAACATAGATGGGTATGTCATTTGTATGCTGAACAGAATCAATGAAAACGAAAAACAAATATGAGTTTTAAGAAAAAGGAAAATTGAAAACCAAAATAAAAAAAATCCTTTAAACAAAAACCCAACCACACCCCCCTCCCCCCCCCCCTCCCCCCAACAAAACCCACGCACAAAAATGATTTCTTCTTTGTTACTTCCATGAAATTGTTTCTCATAAACCCTCGGGTCACTGTAATGCCACACACACACAATTTCAACTTTTTAATTTAATTCAGTTTCCTCTAAAAGAAAATCTTTAAATCAATAAAGAAAACCTATAAGTAGATAAGGAAGACCTCTTATTTTACAATGCAAAGAGCATCTGCAAGTTCGAGTAACGACACAGTTCCAATAACCCTGGGCAGTTCAAATCTTCACATCACCTGAGAAGACTTGACATGATGGAGTGAGCTCTCATACTGGTCAGGGAGGTTTGCGGGGTCAAGGTCACCAAATTCGTGGTCAGCTTGACCATTGCTGCCATCAGACTACTGCTGGCAATGTTCTGGCCTTGGATGGACGAACTGGGGTCAGAGGTCACATTTCCCTGCTGAATTCCTAATGTGAGGAAACAAATAAGTGAGGACCTTATTTTAATCATTATTATTATTTTTATTATTCTTCCTATTATCATTATTATTATTATTATTATTATTATCTGTTTCTCTGTCTATCTGTATATATAACACTCAGTCTCTTAATCTGTTCCTTTGGCCCTTTCTCCTAATGTGTCTCTACCTCTGTCTTCTATTTTCTGTATGTGTCTCTCTTCCTCTGTCATGTCTGTCTGTCTCTGCCTTTCATTTCTTTTTCATATGCAAGTCAAACAATTTGTTTGTGTCAACATGAAATGAATTCTTTCCAAACAATATTTTAATTAAAAGTTTTAAGTATCAATAGAGAATATATGAGTATACTTAAGTCTATTCTTTTTGCATTAAAAAAAATCGTTTTAATAAAAGTTATTTAACTCATTCTTCAATTTAATGGACATGATGATAAGTTCTTTTCACCTATGAATGCCAACTTTCTTCTTTTGCCCCTCATATAAAACTTATACTAATTTTGCCATCTTGGGTATATGATTCACTTAATGTAAAGTCTAAGAAAAAGACAATATAATGACAAGCTTGTTTCACAGTGTACAAATCTTTATAAAAATATATATACAGATGCCTTTCAGACCTTGCAATGCCTTTGGTGTGTGGAGCTGACTCGAAGAACTGACAGAATGCGCTGAAGTTTTGGTTCTATCACTTGATACCGTCTGAAAACAAAGAAAACACAGAGGTAACATTTTCCGTCCTCTAAATCACAGACGTCATAGAATAAAAATAATCAAAACCATTACAAATTTTATCAAATAAAAATATTTAAGCTGATCCGTTCTTAAGTTGCACCAGATTTTGAAAATAAACAAAAAAGCAAGACATAAGATGAATGCAGTGCTTGAGACAAACAGTGAGGCAAGGGCTATGTCGGAAGAGACCAATAAGGACATAAAATAAATATTGAAGCCCCATAGTCAACAAAAATGGTGTCAGTGGCCGCGTGGTTAGGCTGTTGAACTTGGGATCATGGGATCCCAGGTTCAAATCCTAACAAAGCAAGGCGCGATGTTGTGTTACGTAGGAAAGACACTTAACCCAAGAAAAGCGCCGGCCCTAAATAAAGGGTGTGTTGCCGTCCGCCCGGGAAGCGCGCAGACCTTATATTTAGGGCCGCCGTCATTGGCACGAGAAGTGCACAGGCCCTATATTTAGGGCGACACCTAGGCTTCTTGAATGGAAATCTTAACTTCCTTACATGGTTTATGACGTAGTTTGACCTTTGAGTTCATAGTTAAATAACAGCCAATGAGATTACAATTTATTTTAAGCTCGTGGCTTTCCCTATCATCCGTCAAAGTGACGCTTTCCCATTTAACACACTTCGTGAGAGGTCTAAGTTGATTACATGGCTATCGCTGCTAATGTTTAGTCCTTAGTTTAAGTTTCTCGTTGCAATAACATCTCAATATGAATTCCTTATTCTTTTAACTTATAGAAAATGCTTGTTTTATAGGTCTTTTATCATCTGT
>JAXRKP010002734.1:2500-7500 GCA_037039925.1 Doris montereyensis
AAGAAGAAGAAGAAGAAGAAGAAGAAGAGAGAAGAAGAAGAAGAAGAAGAAAGAAGAAGAGAGAAGAAGAAGAGAGAAGAAGAAGAAGAAGAAGAAGAAGAAGAAGAAGAAGAAGAAGAAGAAGAAGAAGAAGAAGAAGAGAGAAGAAGAAGAAGAAGAGATTGAGAGAAAGAAGAAGAAGAAGAAGAAGAAGAAGAAGAAGAAGAAGAAGAAGAAGAAAAAGAAAGATGAAAAGAAAAAGAAAAAGAAAAAGAAAAGAAAAAGAAAAAGAAAAAGAAAAAGAAAAGAAAAAGAAGAAGAAGAAGAAGAAGAAGAAGAAGAAGAAGAAGAAGAAGAAGAAGAAGAAGAAGAAGAAGAGAGAAGATGAAGATGAAGATGAAGATGAAGATGAAGATGAAGAAGATGAAGAAGAAGAAGAAGAAGAAGAAGAAGAAGAAGAAGAAGAAGAAGAAGAAGAAGAAGAAGAAGAAGAAGAAGAAGAAGAAGAAGAAGAAGAAGAAGAAGAAGAAGAAGAAGAAGAAGAAAACTATGAATATAGAGAATATTTAGGCTCGAAGTACATCATAAAGTATATGAAGTCAGTTAGATATGAAACAACAGACAATTGCAACTTTCCATTCTTTTACAGTTGAAAGCTTGATTGATTTTAGAATAGAACATGACGTGCAATAGTAAAGCCAATTCCTTTAGGGAATCGATTGAGCAAGGTGTATTATTTCAACCAATAAATGAATTGGGTTCAACCATTACATTCCAATGAATCTGTGTAGAGATTATCCCATGACTGTTTACAGTGCTATTTGAGCAAGGAATTTAAATTCTTTGCATTATGAATAAAGCAGATTTATTAGAAGCTTATCGACTCCGCTAAACAGAATGTTTAAAAATAAAATAATGTACACTGTCATTTTATCCCGCTTCAAATAAAGCCCAATGTAAACACATCTGTATGATCTCCCTGGATTGAAGGTAAAATAGCTGTGCAGTTATAGCTTTATGTATCCATTGAGATCAGGCAAACCAATAGATTACCATGTTTCTGACCAACAGCCAGTGTGTGTGTGTGTTATTGCAAGTGTCCATATTGACCAAACACACGTATTACATGTTTATTTCTAACTGTATATTTATGTTTACAAAGACAACTCGATATCAATTATATTTTGATTGACAGATATAAAATATCTAGATCGATAGATAAACAAACACATAGTCATACAGCTATAGATAGATAGATAGATAGATAGAAAAAATAGATAGATAGATAGTTCTTTTTATCGCTCTATCTCTGTATCTACCTTGGGCTTTTGATTCTGTTTGTCAGTCTGTCTGTATATACTCATCTGTCTGTCTGTCTGTCTGTCTGTCTCTCTCTCTCTCTCTCTCTCTATATCTCTCTCTATATCTCTATAGATACACAGACAGATAGACACACACATACACACACAGATAGACATTGTCTCCTCTTTCGAGGAAGAAACGTGAAGTAAAAGGAATGAAATGGGGCCCTGGACAAAACGAGAGAGATTCTGAACGGAAAGAAAGAAACGAAAAGCCGATAGACTGTGGAAAAAAACTGGATAGAGTGTCCTTAAAAACATTTACAGTCAAGAAATTAGTTCTCTTCTAATGATTTTAAAGAAGAAAATCAATTTATTTAAACAAACAGATACAAGACAGTGAATTGTTCAAACCTCTCTTCAATCTTCAATGACCTTTTGGGTAAAAAGAATGTAACAGTACTTAATGACTAACATCCTGGTGAGTGAACTTCTTCCTTCTTCAATCTTCTTCTTCTTCTTAAGATTAAAAAGATACGAGAAAATCTTAGATGTCACAAACTCTGATCCCAGGTTCACGTATTTGACTTCTTCCTTTTGTTCTTTTAAACCTGTGACAGAAGATTTTGTTCTTCTTCAATCATGAAATCTTCTAAAAAATTGTGTGAACTTGATCCACTGCCAGTAAATCTGTTTCTTAGCTGCCTTGATATCACCTTGCTTCTTATTACCAATATTATCAATCAGTCACTAAAAAATGGAATTATTGTCCCTATTTTAAGGAGGCCATTGTTAGACCTATTATTAAAAAAGAACTTCTTCTTCAAAACGATCTTCTTCTTCTACAGACAGTGTCCAACCTACCATTTCTTTTCAAAAAAGAAAAAGCTGTTTTGAGTCAAATCGACCAACACTTAGATGAAAACTCTTTTGAAAGGAAAATTTATCAGTTGTTTATAGAAGAAAAGCACAGTTCAGAGACAGCACTTTTGAAAGTACAATCTCTTTTATGGAATTCTCCGATAAAAAGGAGAACATATCCATTTTAGCCTTATTAGGAATTGTTTTGCATTTGACACTATAGATCAATGGCATTCTTTCATTAAACGTTTAGAGTTATCTTTTTTGGCATCAAAGGCACTGCTCTGGAATGGTTCAGTTCTGTACATCAGCAATAGAAAGCAAGCTATATCTGTCCATGGAAAGCTATCAAATATTCTGTTCATTAGTTTTATCTGTCCATTTCATTCTGGGGCCAATTTTTTTCTTTGTACGCACAACTAATACACAACATCATCAATCAACATCATTTTAATTAGTGACATTTACATCTGTCCATTCACTCAGCTCTATAAGTCTGTGGACACCTCCGGACTGTCCATCTGTCATAATTTTGTTCATTAGCTAATTGCGCCAGGAGGGTTCTTCGTGGAGACATTCCAATAAATTGAAATTAAATGAGAACATTACACTGAAGACATTATACTTATAGGGAACAAAGCCAAAGTAGAATTACGCTAAATTAAGATATGTTAAAATCTGTGGCGAAGAAATTACACTGTTGTCAAAAAGAATGATAGAAATGTAGACTTATCATGGATTGTATCATGTCCATGGAAGACCATATCTCACATTTGAGAAAAAGTTTGGTTATCTGGACATTAGAAAGAATATGACATTATCAGGAAATACATTAATTCTGAGGCAACAAACACATTAATTTGATTTGTTCTTTCAAGAATTGACACTGATAGACGTGTGCAGGCTGGACTTCCACTGACACAAATCAAGAAATTACAGATAGACATTACAATGATAGCCAGATTACACTTATGGAAGTTTCAAAAAGAGAACACATTACGCCAATACTTAAATACCTACACTGGCTCCCATTAAAAATCCCGCATTGACTACAAGATAGCTACAATCACGTATAGACATTGCTCTGACGAGACATTGACTTTCCAGTCTACTTAAAAGATTAGTTCCTAAATACACACGGAACAGATCATTGCGCTCAGCGAGCAAGAAATGATACAAACATTCAAAACTAAACTTAAGACTTTCGGAGATAGGCATTACAAACTGATAGCATTAAAATTTGAAACATTTTACCATGGGACGTCCAGTCTGCAGAGTCTTTGAATATACTGATGGGCAATACTTGAAGACCCACTACATTTCCAACATTATTTAGATGAGTTTTATTGAATTGATAGTGCTTTTACTGAATTGATTGTGATACTATTTTTAAAAAATTTTTTATTTAAAAAAAATATATTTTTTTAAATTTGTTATTGATGCATCTGTTTTATGTAAAATATTTTAGCGATAGCATGCCATGTCTGTGTAATCATTTCGCTTTGTAATGCGCCTTGAGCTCTTCTGAGGGAAGGCGCTTATAAATATTCTTCTTATCTTATCTTATCTTTTATAGATAGATATACATGTAGATAGATAGATAGATAGACTGATAGATAGATAGATAGATAGATAGATATAGATAGATAGATAGATAGATTGATAGATAGATAGATATTACACTAGATAGATAGATAGATAGAAAGATAGATAGATATGTAGATAGATAGATAGATAGATAGATAGACAATATGAATGATATAGATAGATAGATATATAGATAGATATGATAGATAGATAGATAGATAGATAGATGAATAGATAGATAGATAGATATATAGATAGATGAATAGATGGATAGATATGTAGATAGATTTTGTCACTGATGGACATTTCAAGTTTCATGTTCAGAAACAAATTACACGAAGTGAATTTCTTTACTGTTTTATTATGATTATCTAGTACATCGAAAAGTTAACAGACAAATTAACGTTAATAGTAGCATTTTAAAGAAAATGGTACAGAAAGAAACTATGTGACCGCTTGTCATTCATCTCTAAATTAACGTCGAGAGATGGAGCTGTGCATTATTCTGTATTTTGTATTGTTTATTCCTTTTATTTCTTCTCATTGCATCTAATTTCCATTCCACTTGTCTAAACATTACACTTATAGACATTACACTTATAGACATTACACTGATAGACATTACACTTATATACATTACATTTGATAGACATTACACTTATAGACATTACACTGATAGACATTATATATAGACATTACACTTATAGAGCATTACACTGATAGACATTACACTTATAGACATTACACTTATAGACAGACTGAGAATATTAGAATGATAGACATTACACTGATGAACTTATTACACTTATATACATTACACTGATAGACATTAGCATAATATGCATTAGAATGATAGATTTTACTGATAAGACACATTACATATGATATATATTTATGACAGACATTACACTTATAGACATTACAATGATGAACATTACACTGATAAACATTACACTGATAGACATTAGTATTGATAGACATTACACTGAGAGACATTACACAGAGAACATTACAATGATGAACATTACATGATAAATTACACTGATAGACATTACAATGATAGACATTACACTGAAAGGATTACACTGACAGACAAGCGAATGATAGACATTACACTGATATACGGATACATTGATAGAGATTACACTGATTGTTTGTCCTTTCATGATTTATTACACTTAAGTCATTACGAAGAAAAAAAAGGAGGTATACACTGATAGACGTCTGTCTTAGTGTCTATCTCCAAATTAATAAGCTGAGAGATGGATCAAT
>JAXRKP010002734.1:17500-27500 GCA_037039925.1 Doris montereyensis
ACTTACTTACTCACTTACTCACTTACTTACTCACTTACTTACCTTCATTCACTCACTTCATTACTTACTTACTTACTTATTTACTTACTTACTTACTCGCTTACTTACTTACTTACTTACTCACTTACTTATTTTCACTTACTTATTTAATTACTCGCTTAATTACTTACTTACTTACTCACTTACTCACTCACTTACCTCACTCACTCTTACTTACTTACTTACTTACTTACTTACTTACTTATTTACTTACTTACTTACTTACTTATTTACTTACTTTTAACTTACTTATTTACTTATTTATGCACTTACTTATTTACTTACTTATTTATGTACTTACTTATTTACTTACTTATTTACTTACTTATTTACTTAATTTACTTTGCTTTATTTACTTATTTACTTACTTACATAATTTATTTACTTACTTATTTATTTACTTTTTTACTTGCTTGCTTATTTACTTACTTATTTACTTGCCTTACTTATTTACTTACTTACTTACTTATTTACTTTACTCTTATTTACTTGTTACCTACTTGCTTATTTCTACTTACTTACTTATTTACTTTCTTACTTACTTTTAAGCTCGCTTAATCTGACTTAGCCTTCGCAACCTTCCTGAATTCTGTGCTGAAGATTTTCAATGCGCGTGTATTTATACATCAAGTCTGTAAGTATGTTGACGTCTTCCTCCTTTGTAGTCTGGCGGAGGGATGTTACTTCTTATACCCGAAACGCTGAGTGCCTGTCCTCGCTTCTTTTCTTCTTTGTGAACTCGGTAGTCCAGAGGTAAGGTGTTGGCCTCTCGACCCAAAGGTCGTGAGTTCAAGCCCCGCCAACGGTTGAACAATTTTGTCTCGATTTTTCTATTACAATCCACCCCCTGGTCAGAGGTAGGTAGATCGACTCCTAGTCCCATGTGTGTTTTTGTCGTCGTTATAATTTTTAAATTAGTATCTTGTTTGTTTGTTTCTTTAAGTAAACATGTCCACATTGCGGTGATCTCAGGGTTCTTACCTGATTAATATCTCTGACAACTGTCCAGGTAGAACATAAAACACTTTAACAAATCAAAAGCTTCCGTGAATATTTGTAAATATCATAAAAATATAGTCAATGTGTTAAAAATTAGAAGCTGCAGAATATTTCTTTTATATTTATCATAACAGTTTCCTAATAATTTGTTTGTGTTTTAGTATTCAACGATGTTACTTTATATTATAATTCCACGTCAAAATTCCACATCAACACACACACACACACACACACACACGATATAAACCGTGAACTCATACATCTATATATATATATAGCAATACTACTAACGTGTTGTCGCATTTGTAATATTATAGTATACAAAAGAACACCGTCTATTAGCCGAAAAGAAAATAGGGTAATCTCCCTTGGGATTTGCCATTCGACAAACGAAACTATCGAAAGAAGGAAGCCAACCCGCTTTGCGTTCAGATTTTGTATAGCCGATAGAGCGGAAGGTGTCTTAATGTGGGTTTTTTACTAGAAGACGCTGTTGCTATTGACTACGCCAGATGTGGTAAAGGTTCATCTTGGTTCAAAGACCGGGAGACTCAATATAAGTGCGCTTAAGACTAAGAGCGAAGTTGGCAAAGTTCTTAGCGTGCTTTTAGGCCACCCTGGTGGTGGGTGCTTCATGATATTATCGTTATTGTTGTTTGCATTATTATTGCATTGCATACTACGTTTCGTCTTTACCTCTTTAGGAGGCTCTGGCCTTTTATTTGATGTATATATAGATACGATATATATAGATATAGTAGGGGTAAATATATTGAAAGATATATATATATATCTGTCAGATTAAATAAACATTTTTTTATCGTATTTTGTTATAGACAATGTAGAATGTAGGTAGGCAGGTAGGTAGATAGATACCATATAAATATAAATAGAAATATAGATGGGTAGGTAGATAGCTTGGTAGGTAGGTCATTAGGGATATATATATATATATATATATATATATATATACGACAATAAATACATACTAGATATAAGAAAGATATATTGGTGTATATATACATATATATATATATACATATATACGAGAATACATCTATAATATATTATACAGATAGATAGATAGATAGATAGATAGATAGATAGATAGATAGATAGATAGATAGATAGATAGATAGATAGATAGATAGATAGATAAATGGATAGATAGATAGATAGATAGATAGATAGATAGATAGATGGATAGATGGATAGATGGATGGAGGGAGGGAAAGATAGATAGATAGATATTTATGGATTTATGTAGAGAGAGAGAGAGAGGAGAGAGAAAGAGAGGGAGAGATAGATAGATGGATAGATGGATGGATAGATAGATAGATAGATAGAGAGATGGATGGACGCATAGATAGATATACAGATATCTCCTTCTCCTTCACTATTCACTATAAATGGAACATTATTACGAATGTAAAAGGCTATGACGAAGACGATTATCACTGAGGACGTTAATCGTCTAGGCTGAAATGCAAGACCCCAACGCCGGAAGGTGAATTACTGATTTTAATGATTATGATTCAACTGAAAAACACTGTCTGTGCGTAATGAGAGTGTTTAAATTGACGGTAGTTTGGTTACCTAGGTCATAAGCGGTGAAACCCAAGTGGATCATTACGTTGGCTGCAAGCACATATGCAATGAGGAAATAGGAGGAAATGGGGTCTAATAGCCCTATCTACGGTAGCGTATGTCTAAAGGCAAATACACGTGGAAAGAAGTATACATCGCGTACAAACCAAGGATGGCGTTTTTTGGCCGAGCGGTAAGGCTGCTGGACTTGGGATCATGAATTTTCTAGTTCGAATCCTAGCTATCGAAGCTAGGTGCAACGTTATGTCTTCCTTGGGAAATATTCTCAACACACAGTTTTTTCCACTCGGCGCAGGTACAAATGGGTACAAAGACTGGCATGGGAGAAATAAAATCCTGCATCAAATTAGCGTCTTTTCCTGCAGATGATTGTTATCACATGTTCCGCTTCACGATATAGAAATGGATAAGCTCCGGCTCTATGGGCCGTAATTGCCTTAAGAGAACCTCGCTTATACATAATTAGAGATCAAGCAATGGGTGATGTGAAAAGTCTTAACTTAAGAAGACAAAAAAATTGAATTAAACACAATAGTAGGCTCTATGGCTTTAACGTTAATATGCTGTTTTCTAGTTTGATTTGATTTGATTTGATTTGATTTGATTTGATCTCACCCAAACCCCTACAACTGACTGAGTAGATCTTGGGTTTTTTGGTAGGATTCTTAAAGTGTGCCCTATCTGCCCTGTAAACAGCCGTAGGATATTATATTAACGAGGATAGAGTGGCAAGGTCTGCATACTTGAGACCAGTTGTTGTTTTTTTACCGTCCGTCTCCGATGGGCCTAGTTGTCGAGTGACATATCTGAACCAGGGGAAGTGGGTTATTGAACTCAAAAATACCCTCCTAAATGAAAAAAACCCCCAAAAAAAAAAAAATTACTAATAATTCTTTAACCTGTGGGGGGGGGGGGGGGCACGAACCGCTTTAACTCTGGACCACCGAGTCTCCCGATGCGTTCCCGACAAGATGTTCAAATGCAAGAAGAAATTGAAGTGGATGACAGGGGTTAAAGGGGGGGGAGAGCTGAGTGGAGCTACACAAAGTTAAAGGTGTTGACTTGCTTACATCAGAGACCAATGTTTCAACTACAGAATGTGGATGTAAAACACTAGAGACCAATGTTTCAACCACAGAATGTGGACGTAATACACTAGAGTCCAATGTTTCAACCACACAATGTGGACGTAAAACACTAGAGTCCAATGTTTCAACCACAGAATGTGGACGTAATACAATTGAAACCAATGTTTCACCCACAGAATGTGGACGTAAAGCACTAGAAACCAATGTTTCAACCACAGAATGTGGATGTAAAACACTAGAAACCAATGTTTCAACCACAGAATTTGGACGTAACACACTAGAAACCAATGTTTCAATCACAGAATGTGGACGTAAAACACTAGAGACCAATGTTTCAACCACAGAATGTGGATGTAAAACACTAGAGTCCAATGTTTCAACCACACAATGTGGACATAAAACACTAGAGTCCAATGTTTCAACCACAGAATGTGGACGTAACACACTAGAAACCAATGTTTCAATCACAGAATGTGGATGTAACACACTAGAGACCAATGTTTCAACCACAGAATGTGGACGTAACACACTAGAGACCAATGTTTCAACCACAGAATGTGGACGTAATACACTAGAGACCAATGTTTCAACCACACAACGTGGACGTAATACACTTGTAAGGAAATATCTATATCATATATAATTCTGAGTTGATCGTTCTTCGTTCTCCAAATGCTCGTTGCCAGGCCACTCAGAGTGACCATAGTTTGCATGTAGGTTCTAAATGATCTCAGGATCGTTTTCATTTCCGGAAAATTTTCTACCAGAAGTGACGTTAACTTATTGAAAATTCCATGGTCTTTTAGTAGAATTTTCATTCACCTAAGCCGCGATAAGGTATAATAATAAGATTCCAAAGAAAGGGAATTTGTGGGACTGCAATAACTGGAGGGGAATAACACTCCTATCTATCCCTAGTAAAGTTCTTGCAAAAGTAATAATACAGCGAATATCAAATGCCGCTGATACCTACATAAGAAATGAACAGGCAGGGTTTAGGAAATGAAGAAACTGCTCGGACCAAATTTTCACATTAAGAAACATTATAGAGCATTGCAAAGAATGGCAGAGACAACTGTATATAAAACTTATTGATTTTGGAAAAGGCATTCGATAGCCTCCATCGAGAAAGCATTTAGAAAATTCTAAGGAATTATAGAATACCCCAACATCTTGTTCAGCTCATTAAAAGTTTCTATAATGAATTCACATGTAAAGTTGAAATAGCAATCAATATTTTGAAATCGAGACTGGTGTCAGACAAGGGGTGTGTGATGTCAGCAACCATCTTCATTATTTCTATAGACTGAATGATGAAGGAAACAACCAGCGATCAACACAGAGGACTTAGATGTACTCTCTTCTTTTCGCTAGAAGATATAGATTTTGCTGATGATTTTGGTGCTATTGGCACACTCACATCATCGCATGCAAGAGAAAACATCACGGCTATGCTCTTTTGGTCAACAGACAAGTTTAAAAATAAGCCTTACAAAATCTGAAATAATGACATTAAATATACAAAATCCCTCTCTGATCCTCATAAATAACAATAGCATACAAACAACCAAGGAATTTACATATGCGGGAAACGTTGTCACAAGTAGCGGGGGAGCTGACAAAGACATTAAAAATGTCTAAACAAAGCAAGAAACTCCTTCAAACTACTTCAAAATATATGGAAAACAAAAGAATATGATATTAAATCAAAACTAAAATCTACCAAAGCTGTGTCCTATCAACTCTGCTACATGGATCTGAATATTGGAGGATGACGGCCAGAGACATGAGCAAGTTATTCTCATTCCACACCAAATATCTAGGAAAAACCCAAAATATATTTTGGCCAAACAAGATTTCAAACAAGGCTCTTCTCCGAAAATGCAAAATAGACCACATGCAAGACATCCTGCTGAAAAGAAGATGAAGGTAGATAAGGACATGTTTTAAAAATAGAAGAAGGAGCATCACCTACATTGGACCCCTGAAGGGAAAAGGAAACGTGGCAGGCCAAAGACAACTTGGAGAAGAACAGCAGAAAATGAGATTAAAGACTTGGGCGAAACCTGGAATTCCATAAAGACGCTTGCCATAAATAGAGAGATATGGAAATCCTTCATTGCTGCCCTATATGCCAACTGGCATAATGGGCATTAAGTAAGTAAAGAAGCCGCCATTTTAAACAAGTTTTATAAGTAAAAAGTTGGAGTAGTTTAAGTACGCCTACCGCTCACGCCTACCTGTGTGGCCTCAGTCTCGCATACTGACTCGATATAATAATCGTACTTGGTATTACACGGGATGTAACATGATTGTATTAATATAATTCTTATTGATGGGAACCATATTTCCATTCAATTGCGTATCGACCACCGGACTTAACAGCGACGGAACTGAAGAAGCAATGAATGCGTAACACGATGCGAAACACAATGATGGCTGATAAGGTAGGACATTAGACAACTCGTAGAAGAGATTTCAAAGTCGTTTTTGTTTTAATAGTTTCAACGTTAACAACAATAACAACATCCGCTTTGCGCAGAACAATAACCTTGAAGAGACTCTGAAAAGGTTCGTTCCATCTGTTTCTTCCAACATCTCTCACCAGGAAACATGAGAGAGGAAAAAGGAGGGGAGACAATCCCTCAAGGCGTCAAACCCTAATGAAGAGCGCCAGCTTTTGACGAGAGAACTTGGATAATTGGTAGGCCTAGGGCCAACGCAAACTGTGTGCTAGCAATGTGAGCCAACCAGCCTGCCTGCCTGGCTGCTGCCTACCTACCGCCCACTGCCTGGGTCGAGTTGCTAGTAGAAGCAAAATTGCAATTTGAGTTATCTGCTCTTTGACTGTACGTTGACCAAGCTTGAATCAAGTAATAATTAAATGTTGCTTCACAGGTGAACGGTGTAGTTATTTAGTTGTTTCGTGAGGTACTTGGTAGTCTAGTCAAAGGCAAGGTGTCCGGCCTCTCAACCAAAACGTCGCGGTGGGTTCAAGCCACGGCAGGTTGAGAAATTTTCTCGAGTTTTTTTTTAGTAAAACATACCCTCCACCCTACGCCGTCCCCTACCTCTGGTCTAGGTAGGTGGATCGACATCTAGTCTCATCGAAGATGGACGATAAAAATGAAGGTCTAGTGTGCAGATCACAACATGGTGTGCGTGTTAAAAATCCCTTAGCTGTTTACAGGGCAGTCAGGGCAAAATTGAAAAGTCCTTTCAAAACCGCCATCACGATATCACCTTTGTTGTGGATGTGGGTAATATCAAATCAAATCAAATGAAATCAATCAAATCAAATCAAATCAAATCAAATCAAATCAAATCAAATCAAATCAAATCAAATGAAATCAAATTAAATCAAATCAAATCAAATCAAATCAAATCAAATCAAATCAAATCAAATCAAATCAAAGTTATCCTTCACTCTTGGTCAGTGATTATAAAACGTAACGAGGGAAGAATAGTTTTGAGGTCCAAAAAAGTCCAACTACCACTACCGGTATAATGATCGGTCACCACTTGAGCTATTTCTTGGCGAAGAGGACGCACGAGTAAAAACACGACGCACAAAATGCTCTGATGTGGACGTGTCTTTTGGTTGTTTTCCTTAATCGCCGTACAGGTCGTCCAGGCCAAACGTGTTCTGGCAGCGACGGAAAACTCTGTGCACAGCTACTTTCCTGAACATGGGGGGGCGGGGGGCAGGGGGTCCTCCTTAAGCACGAGCGCATCGAACGAGCGTGCGCCCTATTCAACGAATAAGGCTCAAGTGTGGACCAAGCCTTTTAAATGAGATTGGGTATTAGTATATTAATACGTGAAATCTATTCCCAACAACCATTTATTTCATCTAAATAATATGAACAAAGACGACATATGAAGAATTGTTTGATCGTGTAGGCGAGATAACAGTTATATGTCAAAGAATTGCAAGTTTGAATTTATAAAATAAGATAAGATAAGATACGATAGGATAACATATATCTTTATTGTCCCAAAACACAGGCACATTTGCTTGGTGGTACATCACGTTTCACAGTAGAATAAAAAACACATTATATTATATCATACAAGGGTAGTAAAGCATGGCATACATTACAGAGCAAGATTGAAAAATTAAAACTCGTTATAGTACAGTGGCAATAAGTCTATGAATGTTTACAAAGAGTCTAACAATTAGAGTGCAGTAGTATAGTGTGGTGTTGGCGATGATATGATATTGTGATATTGATTGCGAAGAGAAGAAACGATTTATTGTCTCTCTTCCTTCGGCATATCAAGTGAATGGGTCTTCTGGAGCGATGTGACAATTTTATTTGTGATTTTAATGGGTAGGTCGAATCGTTAAGGATGCTTTCTCTATTTTCTTGTGTACAACAAATGAGATGCACTTTTTCCAGCTTTGTTCTTTGTTCGTGTTTCAATCGACGACAGCCACCATCATCAATCATTCATTGGATAAAATCAGTAAGCCCCTAACTCAGAGCTGTGTGTAGTGTTACAGGAATAGGGCCCTGATTTTTGTTTGTTTGGCATACGGCATAAAAGTGGTAGTTTGCAATTGCTTTCGACTCCGCCTTTTACTTTCGCCGAATCCAAATACACCTAGCTACCCTTTTTGCCTTTTAGTCAGACGCTCTACCGACTGAGCTACCGGCGTCTCATTAAAGAATAATAATAATAATAATAATAGTAATAATAATAATAATAATAATAATAATAATAATAATAATAATAATAATAATAATAATAATAATAATAATAATAATAATAATAATAATAATAATAATAATAATAATAATGATAATAATAATAATAATAATAATAATAATAATAATAATAATAATAATAATGATAATAATAATAATAATAATAATAATAATAATAATAATAATAATAATAATAATAATAGTAATAATAATAATAATAATATAATAAAAATAATAATAATAATAATAATAATGATAACAATATTATTATTTTCGTAATAAAACAGTAGGAAACTTTTTTTAATCATTATAACGAGGAGAGTTTTTTGTCATGATTACTGTGAGTTCCGTAGACATTGAGCAAAGTTGTGTTTTAATTGTAATCCATTTTTCCTCAATCCAAAAGGAAAGATAACTCTTTCATGCCGAACTATGTAAATATTGTCATAATGTCATAGTTGAAACATGTTTAAGATACCATGCTAGTGGTTTATGACTTGACTTGAATCGATTTTGCCTACATCCACACCTAAGTAGACCTCGGAGGTTTTGGAAATAAAAAAAAAAATGTCAAGAAATGCCCTGTATATAGACATCCAAGGGATTTTTACCGTGTACAGAGTGCACACGGTGTCTCTTTTTTAGCGTCCGTCTCCGATTGGGATTAGGTGGCGATCCATCGAGCTGGATCAAGAGAGGGGGGGAAGGGTTTTATGCTAAAAACTCAAGAAATTTTTTTGACGAATCCACGAACGTTTTGGTTGGGAGTCCGACATCTCACATCTGGACCGCTGTACCCCTACCCCCCTTCCACCCTTCCACATTATCCTCCTCTCCCTCCTACTCGCTGAGCCAACAAGAGAACGAACCGGTTATATATCGTACAAGGATTCAACGAGGAGAACAAGCCAACTTCTTGACATGGCATTTCAATTACGTCTGTGCACCGCTTGGAAGATCAGCAATCTCACAATATCGTAATTGAATGCCTTGGGCCCAAGAAACACACATTATTGACAGTTTTTGATTTGAATGATGTTACGAGATATCACGAGATGCCTTGAGAAAATCTTCAACGGACGTGAATGCGTGACAATAAGGAAACCAAAGGCCAATGCTCCGTGATGACCACGAGCCAACGTTATTTTGGGATATAAATACTCTTTGAGTTCCGTGATGACCAGGAGCCAACGTTATTTTGGGATATAAATACTCTTTGCGTTCCGTGATGACCACGAGCCAACGTTCAATTGGGATATAAATACTCTTTGCGTTCTATGATGACCACCAGCCAACGTTATTTTGGGATATAAATACTTTTTGCGTTCCGTGATGACCACGAGCCAACGTTATTTTGGGATATATATACTCTTTGCTTCGGTCATCACCACCAGCCAACGTTATTTTG
Source organism: Doris montereyensis (assembly GCA_037039925.1). Lineage (NCBI taxonomy): Eukaryota > Metazoa > Mollusca > Gastropoda > Nudibranchia > Dorididae > Doris > Doris montereyensis. Next base: position 27,355 of record JAXRKP010002734.1, read on the forward strand.
GGATATAATTACTCTTTGCGTTCCGTGAACACGTTTTGGTACAAGTTCAGGAACCGTGAGACCAACAGAGGTTCAGTGACATACCCGGTACAGCGATACGATAATTTTGTGTGGGGGAGGGGGGGTTAGCGAATCTGTGTATTTGA
>JAXRKP010002734.1:30000-38076 GCA_037039925.1 Doris montereyensis
ACAGTCGCAATTATTATCTCTTATAACCTTACCAGTACACACTTTGTATTAATTTAAAACGGAAACAACAACAACAACAACAACAACAACAACAACAACAACAACTCTCTATGTGGGCTTAGATCTACGCCTACAACGAAAAATATAAATGCTGCAATGGAGACTTCTCCTACTTGAGAATTAGCTAAAGACATTATGGTGCATGATATTGAAACGCTGAATCTTTTGAAAGCGGAAAGCCCAAATTAAGCTGTTGCAATAAAATTAAAGCCCTGACGTCTCGAAATGGCAATACTAGCCATTTAAATATTCATGAAATCATTTTGGCCTTTTCAGAAATTTAGAGAGAATAAAGATTTATTACATTATTTCAATAAACGTTATGTTTTTGTGGTGTTGCTTTACACAGCTCTAGAGAGGAGGAAAAAACGAAAAAGATAAAGATCGATTTATAGTCTGTATCCTCGCACAAAGGCAGGTTCACTAACTCTACATCATGTATCCCCCAGCAGGCCATTTCATTCAAAGTTTATTCTCAAATCCCTGGGGAATATACAGTACACAAGTCTGTTAGATGCTGCATACTAACACTCTGGTAAGATCTTACTCTACCTATACCAGGGTTCTCAGTTCCATCTGAGCCACGTGGGGGGGGGGGACTTGGTAGTCCAGAGGCAAGGTATCGGACTCTCAAACAAAAGGTAGTGGGTTCAAGCCCCGCTAACGGTTGAAAAATATTCTCTAGTTTTTTAGAGCAAAATCGACTCCCCTGATCCACGTAGAAGGATAGTCACCTAGTCCCATCGGAGACGGCCGATAAAAAAGGAGGCCCCGTGTGCAGATCACAACACTATGTCCACATTAAAAATCCCTTGGCTGTTTACAGGGCAGTCCGGGCAAAATTTAAAAAAAAAGTCCCACCAAAATCCCCGAGATCACCTTAGTTGTGGATGTTGATAAAACCAAACAAATAAATAAACCTTTCCTTAGTTAAGTGAGGGAAATCAGATTGAAATATCTTTCCTGAGTTAAGTGAGGGAAATCAGATTGAAACACCTTTCCTGAGATAAGTAAGGGAAATCAGATTGAAATACCTTTCCTGAGATAAGTGAGGGAAATCAGATTAAAATACCTTTATTGAGATAACAACGTTGAGAATATACAGCTGGGCTGGATAGGAGGTTTGAACCAGTGTCTTCGTCATTACAAAGTCACAACACTACATGTGATTTTGCTAAAACGCCTCCTCAGAGCCTGCGCGTACACGACCTGGGCTTTTTTCCTTTCTGATTCCATCTAGATCTAATCCCATACGCTTATGTAAGGTAATGCCAAATCATAATGTATATCTTCTGATCCCACTCGATCAAACACAATTACATTTCGGTTTCATTGTAAAGAAATTGCTCTCATCTTCAATACACTAATTATATTATGCAAATTGCATCTTCCTACATTTACGGACGATGTATAAACAAGAACCGATTTGCTGCAGTATAACAAGGCAAGCAAATCTAAATAAATCTATATTTCTATTATTGTATGACGTCTGGCATAGAATTAATAATATAAAAAGAATGTTATAAATGCTGCAAGAGCAGCAGCAGTAACAACAGAAATAAAAACAACAACCAAAACAACAACAACAAAAACAACAACTGGAACGGCAATAACAACAGCAATAACAGGAGCAATGATAACAAATAGAACATCTCATTTCCCAAGACAGCAATGCTTGGCTCACGGTTTTACATCCCTCACTTACTGACCAGGAGATGAGAGTCAAGGTCTCGCTACACAGCCTGGTGTTTTGCTATGAGAGAGAGAGAGAGCTCAACCATTCATTCCTCAGGCCTGAACGTACGAGACGTTTCGGGGTTGTTGTTTTTTAAAAAAAAAAATTTCTGATTTTATATAACTATTAATGCCATAACATTTTGTAAGCATTATGTTGGCTTTATCGTAACTGTGTAAATCATTTCAGAACTTGTGTGAACTATTAATTAGTAAAGTTGTGAATCGCATGAGGCAAGGGTTAACCACGTGATAAAGACTAATACTACAAAAGGAGACACAGTGGAGTGAAGTCCAAGGTGAAAACAACAGTAACTGACAACTCCGCAAATAAAGACATAATAAAGTAGTAAAGTCTAAGTGTCCTTATTTCAAATCACCAAGTCTACATTTATTTGTTTGTAGGGATAACAAATTATGATAATAATAAATCTTCCTCTAAACAATAAGAATACTAAAGATGCAAAGTGAAAACATACTGCTGTATCAGTAGAAATGACAGACTAAAACCGCGTTTCCATGTGTACGTAAAGTGTAATGCGTGATGTGTAAACAACGATTACATAGACATTTAACCCAATCATCTTTGACTAACCAATGTGTATCACGCGTCACACACAACGCATCGCGTACACATGGGAAACCTTAGGTAGCCATGTAATCGTTGTTTATGCATCACGCATCCCGCGTCACAAATTACATAGTCGTAGACAGGCTGCCCAGAACACAAAACGTGCATATCTTGGCCCTAAATCAACCTGCTCCCTTTCAAGTGTTTGTTTTTCTTGAGGCAATGTTTATTTAGTTACAGTTACATCTACAGGCTACATGCTACAGTCTACACACGCAGCAATCTCCACGTGGAAATGGGCCCACCACCCACATAGCTAGCAGTTATGCATGCCCACTCTCTCACCAAGCCGGCCACTCGCTCAAAGCTTAAACACAGAACTGATGCTGTACGATATTAATCAAATCAATTATTTATTTACATAGGCTAACTACTTTGTTGAGACACGGCTGGTGCTATGTAACAATAGGGAGGTTTACACTCTACTACTCTACACGAAGAAGATGTGCTCGGGTTTCGATAAGCCGAGTTACAAGACAGACTGATCAAGGATGGCAGACAGAATAAAGGCGGCTGGCTTTAAATTCGTAGGGAAATCGATGGGAGCAGTGCTACTTTGATGGAAACAAACGGCTTTTACACACTACACACATGTTTTACGGCTTTGCCCGAATACAAACAGGGAAAAGAGGCTGATTTGGATGCAAGTATGAAAAGAAAGATCAATGGTGAAGAATTAATCTATCTATCTATCTATGTTTCTATTTGTCTACGTATCTATTTTCTATGTATGTATGTATGTATGTATGTATGTATGTATGTATGTTTGTATATATGTATGTATGTATCTGTCTATCGATCTGCCTACATATCTACATATATATCTAGCTATCTATCTATCTATCCATGTATGTATGTATGTATGTATGTATGTATGTATGTATGTATGTATGTATGTATGTATGTATGTATGTATGTATCTATGTATGTATCTATGTATGTATGTATCTATCTATCTATCTATCTATCTATCTATCTATCTATCTATCTATTATCTATTTATCTATATATCTATATATCTACATATCTATCTATCTATCTATTTATCTATGTATTTATCTCTCTCTCTCTCTCTCTCTCTCTCTCTCTCTCTCTCTCTCTCTCTCTCTCTCTCTCTCTCTCTATCTATCTATCTACTATATATATATATATATATATATATATATATATATATATATATATATATATATATATATATATATATATGTGATGGTATGGTCATCCTTACCACCTACCAATTCACTCAGTCTTGCTCTCAGAATCTTTTGATTTGCCTGTGTCGACTTACAGGTCAACGGATACACCTCTCAGTGATACACCCATCCTTGTTATCATCAGCAATCCGTGAAAAATGATTATCTTGATAGCTCTGGTCGTCGTTGAAAACCGTTTTTGACTATTCTAAAGTTGAAAGGATGGTTCACAAACTCAAATGTTGAGAGGGAAAAACCGGTCGGCTTGGAGACTCAACGGACACAATTGACCTGCGGGCAAAGCGAATCGCTCCCTGGGAAGTGCGAATCGTGAGTAGCCCGCCGCTCCTCTGACAAAGGACGGTGGTTTTTTGGCCAGGGACATGGTCAATGAAGGTTTGAAGGTTCTGCTGAATGACCAACATTGGCCCCATTGGCCAGCTGGGTTACCCAGACCAAACATTGGCCTAAACCCTCAATGACCAACATTGGCTGGGTTACCCATAAACCCCTCAAAACATTGGCTGGGTTTCAATGACCAACCTGGGTTACCCATAAACCCCTCAATGACCAACATTGGCTGGGTTACCCATAAACCCCTCAATGACCAACATTGGCTGGGTTGCCCATAAACCCCTCAATGACCAACATTGGCTGGGTTAATAAACCCCTCAATGACCAACATTGGCTGGGCCAATGACCAACACCAATGACCAACATTGGCTGAATGACCAACATTTGGCCCATAAACCCCTGAATGACCATGACCAACATTGGCTGTTGCAATGACCAACATAAATAAACCCTCAATGACCAACATTGGCTGTGCCCATAAACCTCAATGACCAACATTGGCCTGCCCATCAATGACCAACATTCAATGACCAACATTGGCTGGGTTGCCCATAAACCCCTAAAACCCTTCAATGACCAACATTGGCTGGGTTTAAACCCTCAATGACCAACATTGGCTGGGTTACCCATAAACCCTCAATGACCAACATTGGCTGGGTTACCCATAAACCCTCAATGACCAACACCCCATCTCAATGACCTACATTGGCTGGGTTACCCATAAACCCCTCAATGACCAACATTGGCTGGGTTACCCATAAACCCCTCAATGAAACATTGGCTGGGTTACCCATAAACCCCTCAATGACCTACATTGGCTGGGTTACCCATAAACCCCTCAATGACCCATTGGCTGACCAACACCCATAAACCCCTCAATGAAACATTTGGCTGACCTACATTGGTTGCCCATAAACCCCTCAATGACCTACATTGGCTGGGTTACCCATAAACCCCTCAATGGCCAAAAAGAAAACCTGCCCCCGAGAGGGGGCTAAGCGAGCTTCGCGCCACCCTTTTTTCCCCAATGTAAGGATGGGGTTCACAAATCGTCGAAGAAGTACGCTGCAAGACTAGGACCTACAACTGACTCTGAAGCCAACTGAAGATGTAAGCGACATCGTCGCCGTTTCAAGGACTCTTTCGGAGATCAAATGAGCCCATGTCCGATTTAGAATAAGAAGAAAGGAAAAGCGGAGTAAGCTGTCAATCAAATATAATATACTGTTTTAATTGTTTATTTCCCTAGGTGGGAATAAGAACATTCCTAAGGATATGTGGTAATTGGATACAGCTGTTTCATTTGGCTCGACGACTTCCGTCTGAAGCTGGTAAGAGTTGAATGATGACTCGCCGACACACTCACGTAGGTTATGGTCATGCAATCGAAACGAAGGGCGAGAGTTGTGCACTCTGATTTCCAGTCACTTTGAGTGAGGAGAGAGAAATTCCTCTAGAATGCTGTTGATAACACATTCCATAATCGTCGGTAATCCGCTAACTGGCATCTTGATGTCGTTTAACAACAAAAAGAAACTTGAAATCATAAGAGGGACGAGAGCTCGCTTATTCACGTCTGGCATGCTCGGTAACCACACCGGAAATCTAAATTTTGCTTTCGTTAATTTGATTTATATTAAATAGTGTCTGTATATCTATTTATACAGTCTATGAATAATTCATTTGCCATTTTTGTCTTTGCTTGAATTTCCACTAGACATGTCATCGATAATGGCCGAAAGAAAAAAAGAGCTGGGAGTGTGGGAAAGGTGGGGGAGGGGGAGGGGAGGGGGGAGTGTCGTACACTTTAAGACGGCAGCAACAATAATGGACCTAAATCAAGGTCGAAATCAGTACCTGCTGGAGACTCGTATTAAAAATATATTGATACTAATGAGGTGGGACTCGTAGAGCTAAGAGGCAAGGTGTCGGCTCTCAGCCAACAGGTTAGATTGAAGCCCCGCCAACGTTTGAAGATAAAATAGTTTTGGAGTAAAAATTTACCCCTTTGGTCCAGGTAGGTGGATCGACACCTCGTCCCACTGGAGACAGACGATAAAAAGTCCCGTATGCAGATCACAAAACTCTATGCACGTTAAAAAAGTCTTGTTTGTTTACAGGACAATTCGGACAAAATTTGAAAATCCTACGAAAAACCCCCGAGATCACCTTACAGTGCATGTGGGTAAATCAAATCAAATCAAATCAAATCAAATCAAATCAAATCAAATCAAATCAAATCAAATCAAATTCCCATACTAATGATACTCATTATGAAATCTCGTATCTGCTCTAGCCAGTGTCACATGCCAAACTGAATCGTGGGACTCGCATTACGATCAAAAAAAGATCGTAATGCTCTGTGTTTTTTTTGTTTTTTTTCTTCCTTGTCTTTTCTAGCGCTACTTTTTCCCTCACGCAACCCACGTATGGCTAATACTCTATGTAAGAAGTACAACCAACCCAACCCACTCATGGCTAATACTCTATGTAAGGTACAACCAACCCAACACACGCATGGCTAATACTCTATGTAAGGTACAACCAACCAACCCACTCATGGTTAATACTCTATGTAAGGTACAACCAACCCAACCCACAACCACGTAAGGTACAACTCATGGTTAACTCTCTGGGTACAACCAACCCAACCCACGCATATTTAATACTCTATGTAAGGTACAACCAACCCAACCCAGTCATGGTTAATACTCTATGTAAAGGTACAACCAACCCAACCCACTCATGGCTAATACTCTATGTAAGGTACAACCAACCCAACCCCACGTATGGCTAATACTCTATGTAAGGTACAACCAACCCAACCCACGTATGAGTCAATTTCATGTAAGGTACAACCAACCCAACCCACTCGTTATTAATACCTATGTAAGGTACAACCAACCCAACCCCGTATGGCTAATACTCAACCATGTATGGCTAATACCTATGTAAGGTACAACCAAAGCATGTGGCTAATACTCTATGTAAGGTGTACAAACCCAACCCACGTATGGTTAATACTCTATGTACAACCAACCCAACCCACTCATGGTTAATACTCTATGTAAGGTACAACCAACCCAACCCACTCATGGTTAATACTCTATGTCAGGTAAAACCAACCCAACCCATGCATGGCTTAATACTCTATGTAAGGTAGATCCAGCAACCAACCCATCATAGCTAATACTCTATGTAAGGTAGAACCCAAACACACGTCACGTATGGCTAATACTCTGTGTCAGGTAGAACCAACCCAACCCTAATACTCTATGGTTAATACTCTATGTAAGGTAGAACCAACCCAACCCACGCATGGTTAATACTCTATGTAAGGTAGAACCAACCCATGGCTAATACTCATGTCAGGTCAGTCAGCATGGCTAATACTCTATGTAAGGTAAACCAACCCAACAAACACACGTCACGTATGGCTAATACTCTATATAAGGTAGAACCAAACCCAACCCACGCATGGTTAATACTCTATGTATAGAACCAACCAACCCAACTCTATGTCAGGTGCGTGGCTAATACTCTATGTAAGGTAGCCCAACCCAACCCAACAAACACACGCATGGCGTAGAACCAAACCAAACCCACGCATGTTAATACTTATGTAAGGTAGAACCAACCCATCCAACATAGTTAATACTCAACCCACGCATGACTACCTATGGGTTAGAACCAACCCAACCCATGCATGGCTAATACTCTATATAAGGCAGCAAACCAACCATGGTTAATATTGGAAGGTAGAACCAACCCACCCATGCATGGCTAATACTCGCATGTAAGGCAGAATCAACCCAACACACGAACCAACCCCATGGCTAATGCTCTGGCGGGAAGGCAGAACTAGAACCCAACACACGCATGGCTAATGCTCTATGGAGAGGAAGGCAGAGACAACCCAACCCGTGGCTAATACTCTGTAAGGCAGGAACCAACCCAACCACACGCATGGCTAATACTCTATGTAAGGTAGAACCAACCTAACCCACGTTATTTGAGGAAGAACAAACACTAACAGTGACCGATAGGTTGAGATTCTGAGTACAAACTGTCGGCCAAAGCAATGGTGACAGGTACTAACAGATC
>JAXRKP010002735.1:0-2500 GCA_037039925.1 Doris montereyensis
TACTTTTATATAAAGATCTACTAAGTCTATTTCTATTCCTATTTCCAGATATACTTTTTATATAAAGATTTCTACTAAAGTCTGTATTTCTATTCCTATTCCAGATATACTTTTATATAAAGATCTACTAAATCTATTTCTATTCCTATTCCAGATATACTTTTTATATAAAGATCTACTAAGTCTATTTCTATTCCTATTCCAGATATACTTTTATATAAAGATCTACTAAGTCTATTTCTATTCCTATTCCAGATATACTTTTATATAAAGATCTACTAAGTCTATTTCTATTTCTATTCTTTTATATAAAGATCTACTAAAAGTCTATTCCTATTCCTATTTTATTTCTGATATACTTTTATATAAAGATCTACTAAGTCTATTTCTATTCCTATTCCAGATATACTTTTATATAAAGATCTACTAAATCTATTTCTATTCCTATTTCCGATATACTTTTATATAAAGATCTACTAAGTCTATTTCTATTCCTATTCCAGATATACTTTTATATAAAGATCTACTAAGTCTATTTCTATTCCTATTATTATACTTTTATATAAAGATCCTAAGTCTATTTTCTATTCCTATTTCCGATATACTTTTATATAAAGATCTACTAAGTCTATTTCTATTCCTATTCCAGATATACTTTTATATAAAGATCTACTAAGTCTATTTCTATTCCTATTCCAGATATACTTTTATATAAAGATCTACTAAGTCTATTTCTATTCCTATTCCAGATATACTTTTTATATAAAGATCTGCTGAAGTCTATTTCTATTCCTAGTCTATTTCTAGTTAGTCTATTCCTATTCCAGATATACTTTTATATAAAGATCTACTAAGTCTGTTTCTATTCCTATCCCAATGCACTGTTACTCAGACTGTTTTGTTTGTATTAAAACGATCTTATCGGATTAAACTCGGCCGGCAAATTAAAGACTTATTTAATGACATAATCTTACTTTCTTCATGTCTATAATTTGAGCACATTTTGTCATAACGGGGTTTTCTGTTTTTAAACTATACATAAAGAGATATTAATAATAAATTAACCGTTTTAATTGTAAGTAGTCACCGCAATTCTGCCCTCTTTTGTGGTTTTGTCACAATCGGTCTTTACTTATCATATCTGCACTGTTTTGCAAGGTGTTTGATGTGTCGCCTCTATGCCCTCATCGCACTGTTGGTTCATTTTTTAGCCTCTCATTGACAGGCGTGCGTCATCTGTCCCGCAAATCGAACTTTCTTGACTGTGCGACTCTATGACTTAAGTAGGCCACGGTCCCAAACTCTTGCCCGAGTTATTTGTCCTATTTCTCGAAACCGTCTGTTGTTCACTATTGACTTGTTTGCTTTCGGTCTGATATTATATTTCACATGAATAAATTGTAGCTTGTGGTTGACGGTTTTTTAAAACGTTTTCCTGTTAAGGTAGCTTAATAATGCGGTCATTAAAGCAATAACGTCACGGTATTTCACTCAGTTTAAGACATTGTGTTTTGGTGTAATCATTTGACCTGAAAGACGTTATTATTTAGGCTTGTATCGTGATATATTCCGCATCCGTTAGATTCAACATCGGTATGGATACATTTTTTGTTAAAGTATAAAAACATTGATTGTATAAATTTGTGTCCAATGGTTATTATGCCCAGTGTTTTGAGTGAGTTTATACAGTGTAATGTATTGCCCAGTTGGATAAATGAAAGGGCTACATGTTGTCAAAGGATTACAGTTGGTGTTATAATTAAAGGGTAAGTTTTCAGGTAGCAGTTTTCCTTCTGAATATTTCTTGATTTTGGTAATGTTTCCTAGAGAGATTGTCTAATGTGTCCCCCTCATCATTAAGTACATGTGCCATTGTTCATAGGTCGAGACAACAATCGTCCTGACAGTCCAAATCATGTCGTGTTCTCCCGAACAGGTTGGATATTCTCTGGAAAAGATATCCCCTCTCTGTTCTTTCTTGAAAAATAATTGTATACATCCCCTCTCTGTCTTTCTTGAAAAATAATTGTATACATCCCCTCTCTGTCTTTCTTGAAAAATAATTGTATACATCCCCTGTGATCTTTTGAAGAGCTGCTGTAAACATGATTTTCATAGTTTTAGACTTGAATATGGACAAATATTTAAAAGACTGCAAATTAAGCCGATAGCTTGTATAAGACACCGCCGCTGTCTCACATGAAATAGGAAACAAGGAGATGGGGTTCCGGTTTGGTTACCGAGCAGGACAGACGTAAGATAGCAAGCTTTCGCCCCTTTCATGATTTTCAAGTTTCTCTTGTGGTCTCCTAGGGAACCTACTAGTTCAATAGAAATGTTATCTTATTCTAAATATTTCTCGTTTGTTGTCTGACGAAGGGTTATACCCGAAACGTCACGTGTTTGTTCTGTCTTTATTAGTGGAGTTGTCACTTATTGTCATATTTCGCCTTTGACTTCACTCCACTGTGGCTCCTTCGTATTGTTTAATGCATGTGAT
>JAXRKP010002735.1:7500-30000 GCA_037039925.1 Doris montereyensis
TCTCTCTCTCTCTCTCTCTCTCTCTCTCTCTCTCTCTCTCTCTCTCTCTCTCTCTCTCTCTCTCTGTCTCTCTCTCTCTCTCTCTCTCTCTCTCTCTCTCTCTCTCTCTCTCTTTGTCTCTGTACTGTCTCTGTACTATACTTGCAGCATATTGGCGAGTACTGTGAGTGTGTGTGTGTGTGTGTGTGTGTGTGTTTACGTGTGTGTATGTGTATATTCTCGAGTATCTGTTATAAATTCTACCCCTGGCTCCTCCCCTGGTCCAGGTAGGTGGATTGACACCTAGTCATATCGAAGACGAACGATATAATGGAGGTCCCACCTGCAGATCACAACACTATGTGCATGTTTAAGACCCCATTGGCTGTTTACAAGGCAGCCGAGGCAAAATTAGAAATCCTGCCAAAAAACTGAGATCACCTGAGTTGTAGATGTGGGTAAAATCATATTATATCAAATTAAATTAAATCAAAAAAAATCACATCAAATGAAAATGAATATCAAGTCAAATCAAATCAAACCAAATCAAATCAAATCACGGTCAACACAGAGATTTGTACCCATACCGACACTGTCAAACCGGAGATTTGTACCCATCTCGACACAGTCGACACGGAGATTTGTACCCATGTTGACACGGTCGACACGGAGATTTGTACCCATGCTGACACGGTTGACACAGAGATTTATACCCATACCGACACAGTTGACACAGAGATTTGTACCCATACCGACACGGTCGGCACGGTGATTTATACCCATACCGACACGGTCGACACGGTGATTTATACCCATACCGACACGGTCGACACAGAGATTTATACCCATGACACAACGCGGTCGACATGCTGACACGGTGATTTATACCAATACCAACACGGTCGACACGGAGATTTGTATCCATACCAACACGGTCGACACGGAAATTTATACCCATACCAACACGGTCGACACGGAAATTTTTACCCATACCGACACGGTCGATACAGAGATATGTACCCATACTGACACGGTCGACACAGAGATATGTACCCATGCTGACACGGTCGACACGGAGATATGTACCCATGCTGACACGGTCGACACGGAGATATGTACCCATGCTGACACGGTCGACACAGAGATGTGTACCCATACCGACACGGTCGACATGGAGATTCGTAGCCATGGTGACACGTCCGACACGGAGATATGTACCCATATTGACACGGTTGACACAGAGATGTGTACCATTACCGATACGGTCGACACGGAGATTTGTACCCATACTGACACAGTCGACACGGAGATTTGTATCCATACCGACACGGTTGACAGAAATTTGTACCCATACCGATGCAGTCGACACGGAGATTTGTACCCATACCGATACGGTCGACACAGAGATTTGTATCCATACCGACACGGTTGACACAGAGATTTGTACCCATACCGATACGGTCGACACAGAGATTTGTATCCATACCGACACGGTTGACACAGAGATTTGTACCCATGCCGACAAGGTGGACACAGAGATTTGTACCCATACCGACACAGTTGGCACGGAGACTTGTACCCATACCGACATGGTCGATACGGAGATTTATACCCATACCAACATTGTCGACACAGACATTTGTACCCATACGACACAGTCGAACGGAGATTTGTATCCATACCGACACGGTTGACACGGAAATTTGTACCCATACTGACACGGTCGATACGGAGATTTGTACCCATACCGATACGGTCGACACGGAGATTTGTAGCCATACCGATACGGTCGACACACAAATTTTTACCAATACCGACACGGTCGACACAGAGATTTTTAGCCATACCGACACGGTCGACACAGAGATTTGTACCCATACCAACACGGTCGACACGGAGATTTGTATCCATACCGACACGGTCGACACAGAGATTTGTATCCATACCAACACGGTCGACACGGAGATTTTATCCATACCGACACAGTCGACACAGACATTTGTATCCATACCGACACGGTCGACACAGAGATTTGTATCCATACCAATACGGTCGACACAGAGATGTGTACCCATACCGACACGGTCGACACAGAGATTTGTACCCATACCGACACGGTCGACACAGAGATTTGTACTCATACCGACACGGTTGACACAGAGATTTGTACCCATACCAACACGGTCGACACGGAGATTTGTACCCATACCAACACGGTCGACACAGAGATTTGTACCCATACCAACACGGTCGACACAGAGATTTGTACCCCTACCGACACGGTCGACACGGAGATTTGTACCCATACCGACACGGTCGACACGGAGATTTGTACCCATACCGACACAGTCGACACGGAGATTTGTACATACCGACACAGTCGACACGGAGATTTGATACTGACACAGTCGACACGGAGATTTGTACCAATACCGACACGATCGACACGGAGATTTGTACCAATACCGACAGGGTCGACACGGAGATTTGTATCCATACCGACACGGTTGACACCGAAATATGTACCCATGCTGACACGGTCGACGCGGAGATATGTACCCATGCTGACACGGTCGACACAGAGATGTGTACCCATACCAACACAGTCGACATGAAGATTCATAGCCATGGTGACACGTCCGACACGGAGATATGTACCCATATTGACACGGTTGACACAGAGATGTTTACCCATACCGACACGGTTGACACAGAGATTTGTACCATTACCGATACGGTCGACACGGAGATTTGTACCCATACTAACACAGGCGACACGGAGATTTGTATCCATACCGACACGGTTGACAGAAATTTGTACCCATACCGATACAGTCGACACGGAGATTTGCACCCATGCCGATACGGTCGACACAGAGATTTGTACTCATACTGACAGAGTCGACACGGAGATTTGTACCCATACCGACACGGTTGACACAGAGATATACCCATACCAACACGGTCGAGACGGAGATATGTATCCATACCAACACGGTCGACCGGGAGATTTGTACCCATACCGACACGGTCGACACGGAGATTTGTATCCATACCGACACGGTCGACACGGAGATTTGTATCCATACCGACACGGTCGACACGGAGATTTGTATCCATACCGACACGGTCGACACGGAGATTTGTATCCATATCGACAAGGTTGACACAGAGATATGTACCCATACCGACACTGTGGACACGGAGATTTGTACCCATACCGACACGGTAGAAACAGAGATTTGCACCCATATCGACAAGGTTGACACAGAGATATGTACCCATACCAACACGGTCAACACAGAGATTTGTACCCATACCGACACGGTCGACACGGAGATTTGTACCCATACCGACACGGTCGACACAGAGATTTGTACCCATACCGACACGATCGACATAGAGATGTGTACCCTTACCGACACGGTTGACAAAGGAAGTGAAACGACTTCTCAGTCAATAGAGTCAATTCACGTTCTTCAGTGGATCATTTGTTTTTACAAATGAGATTTTTTTTTATTTGATTTACCCACATCCACAACTAAGGTGATCTCGGAAATTTTGGTAGGATTTTAATTTTATTTTACCCGAACTGCCCATGTAAACAGCCAATAGACCGTTAATGTGCGCAGTGTTGTAGTCTGCCCACGGCACCATCGTTTTTATCGTTCGTCTCCGATGGGACTAGGTGTCGAACCAACTACCTAGACCAAGAGTTTGGAAGGGGGTGAGGATTTTGCGCGAAACGTTTAAAAAAAAACTCCAGAAAAAATTTCAACCGTCGGCGGGTCTTGAACCCACTACCTTTAGGTTGGAGATACCGACACCTTACCTCTGGCCACCTCGTGATTAGGCTAGACAAGGAAATCTCGTTACGGGTAACGTTACACTTTAGCGGCGTAAAATACAGTGGGTCTAAAGTTGTACTCGTTGTCGGTATCGGCTTCGACTTACGTTTAGAGGTGAGGACGGAAGGAACCTACCAGCAACCCCTTGCCTCTGAACTCCCCCCCCTACCCCACCCATGGCGGCGTGGGTACAGTATTTATCGCAAAAGGTATAAGCTGAGTTTCGCCGCTTAAATCAAATTATACAACACCTATATAATAAATGTAATATATCATACTCATGTTATAACTTATACTAAACCCGTTTGTCAGCATGTTAAAGCTATGAAAGGATGACACAAAATGTATCATCATTATCCTCATTATTATCCTTATCATTATCATTCATCATCATTATCATTATCATCATTATTTTCATTATCATTATCATTATCATTATCATTCTCATCATTATTATCAGTATCATTATTATTATTATTATCATTTGTATTATCATTATCATTATTATTATAATTATTATCCAGATTATCATTATCATTATCATTATCCTCACTATCATTATCATCATTATTATCATCATCAATATCATTACCATCATATTATCATTATTATCATTATCATTTTATCATTATCATTATCATTATCATTCATCCTCATTATCATTATCATGTTTATCATTCATTATCATCATCATTATCATCATTATCATTCATCATCCTCATCATCATCATCATCATCATCATCATCATCATCATCAACAGCATCAGCAGCAGCATCATCATCATTATCATCCATCAATATTATCATTATCATTATTATCATCATCATCACCATCATCATCATCATTATTAACATCATCATTATCATCATCCTCATCATCATTTTCACCATCATCATTATTAACATGATCATCACCATTATCATCAGCATCATTTTCACCATCATCACTATTGTCACCCTCATCATTATTAACATCATCATCATCATCATCATTATTTACATCATCATCATCATCATCATCATCATTATCATCCTGATCCTCATCATTATTATCATCATCATCATTATTTACATCATCATCATCATCATCTCATCATCATTATCATCATCATCCTCATCATTATTATCATGACAATGATACGGTTGAATAGCACTATAGTCATTATCATTTTGTTGGCCATCATTTACATTATTATTGTTTACATCGCCCATTATAAACTATTTATGCACCATGTCCCCATATCTCTATTATCATAACATTATCACTCACTATCTAGTATCACCTCCATCGCTACGGTCATAATAATAACGTCATTCTCATCTTTCATCAATTACATTATGATCATCTCCATTCATTGTGGTTGTACTCCATGCGTAAGTATGTAATAGTAGTACAATATTAACTACTTCCTGTGTCTGTAATTTATTTGTATTTATTTCAGCAACTAGCCTATCTTGTCGGGGGTGGGGGATGCAGTAGTCCAAAGGACGGATTTCGGCTTCTCAACCCAAAGGTAGTGGGTTCGAGCCCTGCCAACGCTTGAAACATTTTCTCGATCTTTTTCGAACAAAATCTACCCCCCCCCCCCCCCCCCTGGTCCAGGTAGGGTGGATCGACACTAGTCCCATCGGAGATGGACGATAAAAAAGGGGTCCCTGTGCAGATCACAACACTGTGCACATTAATTTCATTAAATATCCCTTGGCTGTTTACAGGGCAGTTCGGACAACTTTTTGAAAACAAAACTACCAAAAACCCCTAAATCACCGTAGTCGTGGATGTGGGTAAATCAATTTCAAAGAAATAAAGAACTACACACGAAAATCGTTTTTTGTGTGTGTGTGGAGACCCACTCTAGAAACGGAAAACGAAAACCGTCTGTTGTGTGCGGAGGGAGACCCACTCTAGAAACGGAAAACGAAAAGCGTCTGTTGTGTGTGTGGAGACCCACTCTAGAAACGGAAAACGAAAAGCGTGTGTTTGTGCGGAGGGAGACCCACTCTAGAAACGGAAAACTAAAAACGTCTGTTGTGTTTGTGTGGAGACCCACTCTAGAAACGAAAAACGAAAAGCGTCTGTTGTGTGCGGAGGAGACCCACTCTAGAAACGGAAAACGAAAAGCGTCTGTTGTGTGCGGAGGGAGACCCACTCTAGAAACGAAAAACGAAAAGCGTCTGTTGTGTGCGGAGGAGACCCACTCTAGAAACGAAAAACGAAAAGCATCTGTTGTGTGCGGAGGAGACCCACTCTAGAAACGAAAAACAAAAAAGCGTCCAGAAACGAAAACCAGATCGTCTTTTGTGTGTGGAGACCCCACTCTAGAAACGAAAACGAAACCGTCTGTTGTGGAGACCCACTCTAGAAACGAAAAACGAAAACCGTCTGTTGTGTGTGTGTGGAGACCCACTCTAGAAACGAAAACGAAAACCGTCTGTTGTGCGGAGGAGACCCACTCTAGAAACGAAAAACGAAAACCGTCTGTTGTGTGTGTGTGGAGACCCACTCTAAAAACGAAAACAAAAACCGTCTGTTGTGTGTGTGTGGAGACCCACTCTAGAAACGGAAAACGTAAAAACCGTCTGTTGTTGTGTGTGGAGACCCACTCTAGAAACGGAAAACGAAAACCGTCTGTTGTGTGTGTGTGGAGACCCACTCTAGAAACGGAAAACGAAAACCGTCTGTTTGTGTGTGTGGAGACCCACTCTAGAAACGGAAAAGCAAAACCGTCTGTTGTGTGTGTGTGGAGACCCACTCTAGAAACGGAAAACGAAACCGTCTGTTGTGTGTGTGGAGACCCACTCTAGAAACGGAAAACGAAAACCGTCTTTGTGTGTGTGGAGACCCACTCTAGAAACGGAAAAGCAGTTTAAAGCAGTCAAGAGGGCAGAGAAGGACCTGGCAGTCTTTTGTACAATGTGTTAGAAAATGACATTTTATCTACACGTTATGTATGAAAGGAACTCTGTAGTACAGAGGCAAGTCGTTGGTCTCTCAACTGAAAGATTGTAGGTTCAAGCAGGGCTACAAAGACAGTTTGGGAAACTTTGTGTACATTATTCAAATTATGGCAACTTTTATTGGCAAAGTTTGGCTGGGGTTTTTTTAGGTTTTAATTTGCATATTTTCATCTCAATGGATATCTAAATGATACGGTGGTTTACGAATAACAAACTAATTTTACATTAATGATTTACTCACAAGCATTGATACAGAAGAAAAGCCTTACTTTAATATCTTCATCTAAGAAAATAATGGAGAAGATTGCAATCAACTTAACAAAATGATCCTCTAATAATTCAGAGATAAGTAGTACAATCGTGAAAAGAATTTGACTCCTGATTTGATGTAAATGAAAACATACAAATTTTGGGATTAAACTGGATCCCTAGTGAAGACAAACTTGACTTTGAATGCCTGACAATCTCGTCAGAGTTCACCAATACCAAAAGGACGACATTAAGTGCCATTCTAAAGGGTTTTTCAAGATCACAATAATCTATTGGGGGAAAAAGTGTGAGACCTCCCATCTCCTACTTCAGAAACACAGCTTGCAGAACAGTTTTCCGTGTTTTTCAATGAAAAAATTTCCAATATACGCAAATCTCTAGAACAGAACCAGGGACACTCTGATTTTGATTCATTCACGGGCGAGCCTATAACCTTGGTCAATGACGTCTCTGTTGAGGACACTAAAAAGATTACTCTCAAACCCAAACAAATCTTGTAACCTTGACTCAATAGAAACATCTCTCTTAAAACAATGTTTGGATGAACTCGCACTATATATTAAGAACATAATTAACCAATCACTGCTGTGGGATCTGTTCCTCAACAGTTCAAAATAGCTATTGTGAAACCACTACTGAAGAAAAAGGGGCTAGATAGTGAAAATCTAAAAACTATAGGCATGCCAGTCATTTTAAAAATCTTGGAAAACGTTTTAGATCAAATATCAACCCACATCAAGAAGAATGATCTTCGAAAGCTGTTGCTGTTGTTGCTGTTGTTGTTGTTATTATTATTATTATTATTATTATTATTATTATTATTATTATTATTATTATTATTATTACCTCCAGACTGTTTGATCCACTTGGTTTCCAGTCTTCATTTACCGTTTAAATTAAACGTCTTTTCCAATGTATGTTGGTGAAAAACTGGCTTAGATTGGGATTTTTTTTTTTTAAACAACTTCCATTTCAGAAGATGATAATTATTATGGTCAAAGAATTTAAATCTTGGTTCAATGGTCTAAAGGATCTACAGTCACGGATGGTTTCAGGACTATATTCTTAATTGAATGTGTACATACTGGTGTGAATAGATTAACACTCCATAAGTTTTGTGATGCCTCTGCGAAAGCTTACGGATGTTCCATGTACCTCCGACTGGTCAAGCGAAAAGGCTGTTACTATTACTTCCCTGATGACGTCAAAACCAAGAATCACACCAGTTAAACCTGTTACTCTTCCTCGGTTAGAATTGATGGCGACACTTCTAGGAACACGGGGGAGTGGTGGGGGGGCTTGGTAGTCTAGAGGCAAAGTGTCGGCTTCTCAACCAAAAGGCAGTGGGTTCGAGCACCACCAACGGTTGAAGAATTTCTCGAGTTTTTTCGAGCAAAATATATACCCCCCCCCCCTCGTCCAGGTAGGTGGATCGACACCTAGTCCCATCGGAGACAGACGATTAAAAGTAAGTCCCGTGTGCATATCACAACACTCTGTGCGCGACGTCCGGACAAAATAAGAAATTTTACCAAAAAACCCCGAGATCACCTCACTGGTGGATGTGGGTAAATCAAAGCAAATCAAAATTTGTAAACATCTTGCAGCACGTTTCTTGAACTTGATAAGGGAATCTTTGGAATTACCGTCAAATACCAACTTGATAAGGGAATCTTTAGAATACCGTAAAATACGAACTTGATAAGGGAATCTTTAGAATACCGTAAAATACCAACTTGATAAGGATATCTTTGGAATTACCGTAAAATACCAACTTGATGAGGGAATCTTTAGAATTGCCGTAAAATACCAACTTGATGAGGGAATCTTTAGAATTGCCATAAAATACCAACTTGATAAGGGAATCTTTAGAATTGCCGTAAAATACCAACTTGATGAGGGAATCTTTGGAATTGCCGTAAAATACCAACTTGATGAGGAATGGAATTGCCGTAAAATACCAACTTGGGATCTTTGGAAATTACCATAAAATACTAAATAAATACAAAAGTTTCACTGATGTGCTAGTTGCGTTCGGGTTGGATCAATGGCATCGCTGAAAGAGTTTGTCGATCGTGAATCGTGTGATTGAAATTCAGGACTTCACAGATCCTAGTCATTTGGTATCATTGCAGTGATCAAGACAATCCTACTGATTTCCTTACAAGATGATTTTCAGTTTGTGCGTTGACGGAATGATCTGGTTGCGAGGTTCCAGTTGGCTTCAGTCGTGGACAACATTCCAACAATTACATATTCCAAGATCGATTATAGGATGAGTGAAGTGGAAAGCAAACAATCCGATGCCTTACTAGACTCCAAGTACTTGTGATAAGATTGCAACATAGTTACTTACTTATATTTTGTAGGGGACTCTCCTTAAGAAGGGAAACCTATGACGTAAGCAATGTGTATGTATGTAAAACCCCTAATGAGTTTGTGACGTAATCATTTTAGTGTGTCGTAGTATCGATTCGTTTATATCTGGAAAATGAGAGAATGCTGTCCAAATGTTTGGAATGGTGTGGAAATTTCCGATTCTAGAAATATCTTGGTTGTTTTTTTATAAATTAGTTAGGGGGTGCTCATGATAGGAGAGATACCCAAAGTGTTGTGTGGATTCCACGGTCTTTACGCCAGTTTAGATTGGATGTATTCGTACTTTCGTCACCCATTGGCTGATTGTCGACTGTGAGTATAATAAATAGCCTTATTATAATTATTAATCGAGTCTTGGTGTTGCTAGATTGTCTATGTTAACCTCTAGATCTAGCGTGCATTGCCTTGCGCCATTCATCCCTTCGTAACAAGATCCTTTGAGTGATGCAAGCCGCTACGATGATTTCACAAGAAATATTAACGTGATAGGATGGGTTCAGAGATTTTAAAATGGATAAAGATGGATATATACTCTGTATCAGTATAGTTTCGCAGATTGTACAACATTTATCCCCCAGCATTCCCATTTCATTCAAAGTCCATCTTAACTCCCGGGAGGAGCATATAGTACACAAGCCTGTTAGGCGTTTCATATCAGTACTCTAACAAGATATTTCTCTACCTATAGCTGGGTACTCATCCACACCTGAGTCAAGTGAGGAAAGTAGAGTGAAGTACCTTTCCTAAGAGTACAACGTGGTGGAAAAAAAAAACCCCTGATCCAGCCGCAGGAGGCTTGAAGCAGTGTCCCCATGATCACCAGCTCACAACATTACGGTGGTTCAGCTACAAAGAACGCCTCGATAACATAATGGTTATCTGAGACAAATTCGGAGATTCCAGGATTTGAAATTAATTTAACGTTCGTAGTTCGTACAAACAGAGAACGGAGCAAACTAGATACAACACCATACATTCTTTAGAGAACAAAGAGTTTATATACATGGAGCAGAGAGTTTATTTTATGCAATCAATTGAAGTACAGGACAAGAACAAGATCAATATCAATGGGGATGGTGGCAGTATGAATGAGAAATAATCCTGTTTGCAAAGAGGAATATAATATGCATGTATGTAGTATACATATATCCATAATGTTTTGTCATAACTTATTATCATATATAATAATATATATATTTATGATTATTGGATAAAGATGTTATATATATATATATATATATATATATATATATATATATATATATATATATATATATATATATATATATATATATATATATAATATATATATATATATATATATATATATATATATATATATATATATATATATATTTGAACAAGTCATACAAGTTTTCAAAAATGGAAGTTGTCGCTTCTATAGGAAGAAGAAGAAGAAGAAGAAGAAGAAGAAGAAGAAGAAGAAGAAGAAGAAGAAGAAGAAGAAGAAGAAGAAGAAGAAGAAGAAGAAGAAGAAGAAGAAGAAGAAGAAGAAGAAGAATAAAGAAGAAGAAGAAGAAGAAGAAGAAGAAGAAGAAGAAGAAGAAGAAGAAGAAGAAGAAGAAGAAGAAGAAGAAGAAGAAGAAGAAGAAGGAGGAGGAGGAGAACAAGAAGAAGAAGAAGAGGAAGAAGAAGAAGAAGAAGACGATGAAGAATAAAAAAGAATAAGAATATAAAATGTTATGAAATGAGGGAGAGGAGTGGTTTCTTTCATTAGAATTTACAACATCCACCACATACGAAGATCTCAGGATGAATTAAGAGTAAGAAGAGAATACAGCGAGATGAAAGATGTGAAAGAGTGAAAGGAAAGAGGAAGGGTCCACCAGAAGCACCTGCCAACTGCCCCCCCCCCCCCCAAACTGGCAAGTGGGAGTAGGAGTGAGGAAGGTTGGAGAAGCATGGATAAATGTGATGAAACACCACACTCTTGTTAGCAATTGTAAGAATAGAATTTCAAAATATCAAGCATAGTAGTGATGCTATATATCACAAAAGAGGCCGAATGAAAATAAATGAACAAAACTAAACAAATAGAACTTCAGGGTCGTATTCGCATAAGAACCTACACACAAAAACAAAATTAAAATAATCCAGCTATGAACTGTCTGGTTTATAAGAGTAAAAACACAAACATTTAAACAAACGAGGTTAAAATCAATAACCTGGAGTCAATTTACTACTTGCCATTGACAGCTGTAAACTTGTGGTAAGACGTAAAACTCATAAATACTAGACAAAATCACAAAATTATAAAAGTAAAAATAATTAAAAATAACTCAGTCAACCAAGAGAAAAAAAAATAACTTCAAAAGCATGTCAGAACTTTCATTACTGACAAAAAATAATGAATAAACTGTCTTACAGAGGGCACTGTGGCTATTTAACATGGGTTGATGAGCCAAATTTTAAACACAAGTCACATATAATAATATACTAGCGTAAGAAAGCAACAAAAACAAAACGGAGAGAGAGGAAAAATAAGTATAAAAAAAAAATCAACAAACCACATTGACATGATATGGAAGGTTTGAAATCAGTTGTGAATTTCAGGAAGTACAAATTTATAAATGAATTTTCCTCCCGGTCTGCCTCCTTGGAAAAAACAAGATTTTTTTAGCAGTCAGGGTGTGAACTGATGAGGTTTTAGTTTAGAGGCCACCACCTTTTCTCTAGACCACTGAATTTCCTGGAATGTGACTCACTTCTTTACTCCCTTCTTTGACTTTGACTTCCTTCTTTGACTTCTTTGACTCCCCCTTTCTTTGACTCTTTTGACTCACTTCTTTACTCAATTCTTTGACTCACTTCTTTGACTCAATTCTTTACTCAATTACTTTTACTCAATTCTTTGACTCAATTCTTTGACTTTCTTTGACTCAATTCTTTGACTCACTTCTTTGACTCACTTCTTTGACTCAATTCTTTTCAATTCTTTGACTCACTTTTGACTCAATTCTTTACTCAATTCTTTACTCAATTCTTTGACTCACTTTGACTCACTTCTTTGACTCAATTCTTTGACTCACTTCTTTGACTCAATTTTTGACTCGATTCTTTGACTCACTTCCTTAACTCACTTCTTTGAATCACTTTTTGATTCAATTTTTTTTTCTGTTAAATTCATCGAGACAAGAATTATTTAACACCTGATAAGATTAGAGCCAAATTACCGATGGTGTTCCAGCTGAAAGCTTTTCTACGCAGGTAATCTCCTCATAATAAAGTTTTTTTTTAAATAAAGATGGAATTATAGTCTGGATCCCCACACAAGTGCAGGCTTACCGACTTTAGATCATTTATCCCCAGCAGGCCATTTCATCCAAAGTCCCTCTCAACGCCTGGGGGAGCATACAGTACAGAAGCGTATTAGGCTTTTTCATACTAACACTCTGACGAATTCTTTCTCTACCTATAGCTAGGTACTCATAAAGTACATTTCTTAAGAGTGCAATATGAAAAAACCCATCTGTGCCAGCTGTAGGTCTTGAACCAGCGACGTGCTGATTACAAGCTCACAAGACTATGGTTCAAAAAATAAAAAGAATGTAAATTGTCATTGAATCAGCCTAAAGAATGTTTAAGCACAATGGCAATAAAATCTAGCACAAGTTTTACTTCATTGAATTTACAAACTCTTTATTTGTTTGCATGTCCAAAACTGAACCTAAAATCAAAATTTAATTCTCTGAATCATAGATGAATACATAATTTCAACTAAAGACACACAGGTTTGATAAACAGTTTGCTTCCTTGGGGAAGGACGAATGCAGTTATTGTAAGACAAGACTGAGAAATAAATTACTTGGAAAGATAGGCGGTATATGACAGGTAATAATATTAAATACACTTATATTATATCATTATGGCCACATTGGAATATTTCCTCATTTACAATAGGATACGAAGGAAATATCATTGCACATAGCATCCTTATAGAGTTGGACACAAGATCTTTTTTGACAGGTTCAATCCCCAGTAGATGAATTAGAGAGACACCATATTACAAACAAACAAACAAACAAAAACAAACATATTATTGTTTCACATTTAATTCTTTTTTTTAGAAATTTTGTACAAAAATAAAATCAGGGAAAGATTTGCATGGAACACAATAATAATTGCAAGGGAGAACTTATTTGCCTTAGAAGTTTTTTTTAAATTACAATAGTTCCTTCAAGGCCATTATGACCCATAGAGCCAGAGCGTATGCTGGTTTCTATAGCATGCAGTGTAACAGGTGATAGTAACCACCTCCAGCATAGGACACTAGCGTGTCGCAGTTTTTAACTCCCACGCTGATGCTGGTACCTGGATCTAGTGGAGAAAATGTGTGTGCAAACCTAGAACCACTAAGCTTTAAACCTGTGACCTCATGTTCCCAAGTCCAAAAGTCTAACCAATAGGCCACCAAAGCCATTTTTATAGCAATGGAAAGAATTCAAATTTAATTTGCAATGGTTGTATTAATTGAGCTTCGTGGAAATGTCTTGAGTTATTCATCTTGAAAATCAATTCTCTGAATCATTCATAGCTGCTAACCTTGTCAATTCTAAAAACAGATTTTAACTGGGCAAACTAATTATAACTAGCATGATGGTACGTAATATTCCAGAAAAACAGTAATAATTTGACTTGGAATTAACTCCCTTTATGGTAATAAAGGTCTCTGAGCTTTCACCCCAATCTCTCTGAGTCTCTACCATTGATTTAGGTTTCTTTAAAAGAAAAAAACATTAAACCCTCATATACGTACATACTTTTCAGGGTAAATACAGACTCACACTGAAATCAAAAAAACATACTAAATGCGTCTTTGAAGTACCGGTTGGCAGTATTATTGACTCATTTCCTTCAATTTCATCAAAAGTCAATCAACACTAATGGTGATATTATCAGTGTATGAATTAAGATGGGAATTTAGACACAATGCGATACGATTGACTAAAATTTCTCTTCACTCTGGAAAAATGCGTTGGATGAAATGGAAGATAACAATTAACGGAATGAAAGCAGAGCTCTTCCTTCATGGAAATTAACTAAAATTAATCTCTGCATTAAAGAAAAGAAATCGGAAAGTTATGGTATGAAATCAGACGAATGGCCCAGGACAAAGTTGACTGGAGACTTTTTGAAGGTCCTTTATGCTCCTCCAAGGGACCATGAGAAAGAGAGAGTCTTGTCATTTCCTAATCTGTGAATTTCTAAAATGTGGGGCAATAAGTCCACAAGCTGAAATCTATATATAGAGAGAGAGAGAGAGAGAGAGAGAGAGAGAGAGAGAGAGAGAGAGAGAGAGAGAGAGAGAGAGAGAGAGAGAGAGAGGGTTGATTGGGGTTAAAAGAGGAACACTTTGCGCAATGAGAAACACCACTGTGTGTATACAACCCAGTGAGTGGGAGGGCTATGTAGAATCCAATGGCTAGAAACCTTGACTTAAACTGCCAGAGCCAAGCTGTCAGTCAGTAGTCAGTGTCAACACTGGTGTTGACTAGAAACACAGATGCGATGGAAGTACAGTGATATGGAAGAGACGGAAAACACAAACGCAGAGATCAGAATGCTTTGATTTCAGTGATATCTGAAGCTGCTGAGACACATGTAAATTTAACAAATGCCGAAATTGATTAGGTTTTATGAGAGGAAAGAGAATCTTTCCTACCTATAACGTTACAAAAATATAAACAAAATGAGTTTTTCTAAAGGATTTTTATGAACAGGCCAAGATCATGACAATAAAGAACAATGGATTCGAATTGGATACTAGAAGCAGTATGACTAGATCTAACATAGTTTGAATTTACGACACCTGCCTTACATACTGAGTGAAAGTGAAAGCAATTCCCATTACATAATTAAAAACGTAACCCTGAAAGCTTTAATACCCGTAGAGGTTTTCATTTGTTTCTAATTATATATAATCCTAATCTTGACACACACTGTTAGATGCTTATATGAAGTTTGAAAAGCCAGTCACTACTATACCTACTTGAAATAAAATGTTATAATTTCATGTGGTTCATACATCATGTAAAAAGGACAGTGAATACAAACATAATCTCAGTAAGCAGAGGTCGAAGGAATCATGGACAAGATAATATTTAGCAAGGAACATTATGTTATACGAAATATTTAAAAGTTTTAGTTACATTGGTCAGTGAAGAATGTCAAAGTATATAAGCTTTCAAATTTCATTCTTTTCAGTCTTTTTCCCTTGACACAGGCGACATGGATGGGAAGGGATATAACTCTTAACATTCCCATGGAAAATAAAAGAAGAAATTTCATTTAATTTACAAACTGTATACACAGAAAATAACCATAAATATTCAGGCAGCTTAGTTACACATTAAGCATAGATGATACATTTCATAAAATGGTAATAAAAATCTACAAAATGCACTGCATACTTTACATATTTACATACAATAGGAAAATTAGAAAAAAATGAAGGATTCCGTATTGCATTGGGGGTGGGACCAAAACAAAACAAACTAAAATAAACCAACTGCAAACAAAAATACAATAAAGTAAAAACCTCGAACAAAACCTTTGACTGAAAGAAACTAATGCTTACATGAACGGTTTCATTGTTTTGCACACATACTTTGAGTTCAAAAGAGAAACTACGCTCAAAGACAATAAAAACAAAATAAAACAATCCCAAGTAAAGAAATAAACAAAAACACATAAAACAAACAAAAAAGGATAAAACAATATGAAATTTTAAAAAAAAAAAATTGTGCTGTATAAATTTGGTACAAATACACATGAAACTCAATTAATTCTTTGTGACCAAATTAATGTACATAATATTTTCACATCTATTACATCCAAAAAGCTGAAATATGTTCAATGACAACAATACAATGAAAACAATACAAAGATAAGTGTAGTTCAATTTAAGTAGAGTGATAAGACAATAGTGGATGAAATGAAAAACTGACAGGAATGCAAAATTCCGCACCATTGAAGCATTGAAGTACTTAATCAGGCTTTGACATTCAGAGAGTTCTCCGGATACGGCTCGGCTAACATTGTGAAATGTTAGTATAGATACACTTTTCTCCCTCAAACAATTCAAGTTTTTTCACCCCAATTTTAATACTGTCAAGCAATTTTCAGACATAGTTTGTTGTGGGGAGGGAGGGAGGGGGAGGGGGTTCACCTTCCTTGCCCCATACTATTCTAATCACCCCATTTAAATAGTATTATAAAACTATTCAACATAAAATGGATGAAAAAAGAGTTTGACCACATCATAACATCTCTTAAAAACACACAATTCACATATACATTCCGTTAAGTTTTAAGTTTCGTTTGAACAATAAAAAGTGAGATCCTATCTATTTATGTTCTTTTTTTTTTTCTTTTTTTTTTTTTCCTTTTTTAACTTATCCTGCCACCTGAAGAAAAAGAAATAAAAAAAGAAAGAAAGAAAGAAAGAAAGAAAGAAAGAAAAAAAGAAATCTAGACTTGAAATTACAATTAGATCTTACACTTAAGCCTGACAAGGATTTGTAACAGTAACAATGATGTACAGGAGGAATGAGATTTTCAAATTCTATATTCAAGCCCGCAACCTAAACGAAGAAAACAAATGAGTGACACAAAATTCCTTTTCAGGAAGGAAGAAGTCATCTAAAACAAATAAAAAAATGAACTTCAATGAAATGACGGTGAGGATGTTTTATGCGCGATGCTGTAAGTTTATTGGAATAATGATAGGATACACGATCAGTCTATGCCCATGACAGAACAATGTTTTGAAATGAAAACAAATCCTCCAGGGCGTTTTTTTTAATACATATTTCATCATTAAAAACATTTATGCATTGCATGAAAGTTTATGCACAGGGGATGGAAAAAAAGATGTTCTTATGGTCCTTAAGGCATGGTGTGGGAAGAAACTTCATGAAAAACACTTGAGTAGAAGTAAAATTAATTTACAATTACTAAAAAAAAATATATATTTTGGGTTTTTACAAAGTTTTTTACATTGTGTTTTACAGTATTCTTTTTTCGTTTATAAAATTATTTTATATGCTTTTTTTTAATTTCTTTTTATTATTATAGCTTCAGGCTGGGGTTTGCAAAATTCTTACCCAGTTTCTAAAATTCAACCATATAAGTCAATGGCTGCACAATATTCTCCATTTTGAACACATTATGAACATAAAGCAATCATCTCTCACATGGAAATTCAATTCGAATTTCAATCGTTCCCTCCACTCTTGTCCGTTTTGCTTTATTCCATTGTAAAAAGATTTAACGTTGTTTGTTTTTTTCAGGAGAAGGGGCAGGAGCGAGGGGGGGGGGTTGGAGGGGGAGGGGGGGGGGGGTAGGTTGACAGACATTTAGTTTTAACAAAACTACTCTGTTGTTGCTCTATATGTTTTTTCTTAAATTAAGTCTTTCAATTGGAGTAAAACTTAAAAATCTTCTTGATTTTGTTTTCTTTTCTACAACAGTAGATCTAGACTGCTGGCACCTTTATTTACCAATTTTTGGTAAACATATTGTGGCTTCTTTTGAAACATGACTTATGTAACTAAACACAACAAGATTAATACAAAGAGAAACCTTAAAGACATAGTAATGGTATGAGAAAGATAGCAGCCTGTTAGGTTACAATACGATACACTAGTCGTAAGATTAAGAATCTCGCAAGCATTTAGAATTATTTGAAATTTTATTATGTGAAAATTAAACTGAATTTCATTCATTAAGACAGAATAAGGATTTCAATTTTTTTAAACTCATGAAGTTACAATGATACACACAGTATACATGCATGACTAAACTAAAATAGGACAAAAGTAAAGCATTCATCTAAGTAGATGCTAATACTGTGATGATAAATTAGATCCATAATATGGCTAAGTAATGCTTGTGAAGGATGACATGAAGACAATATTATAGTAGTCATCCATTTACAGATGAAAATATTCACCCATATGAGGAGGCATGATGGAAACAAAAATCAAATCAATGTCCAAGCAAGAAACTGACTGAGATGAAAATGAAATAAACTAATTTTTGTTCAATTGTAACGTTCATTGTTCTTAACCAGGCACTGATATAAATGCTGTGTGGGTTTTAAGTACAGAGATTTAACAGAAAAGAGCATCAGTCGATATAACCTGTCATATAACAGGATTCAAAATATCATTATTTGATGTTTTCAATGGGACATAATTATTCTCTCCTCTGGCCTCTGCTTTAGCAAAAGTGCCAAAAGCCAGGACCAGTGGCCCCACCTTTTTCATCATCATCATCATCATCATCATCATCATCATCAGAATCTTTAACACGTTCAGAATTGGATAAGAGGCTTTCCTCTACAGCAGCTCTCAAATGTTCCATTGACTCGTACAGATTTTCTTCCTTGTCGTTGTAATAGAAATTCTCGCCATCTTTCTCACTAGGGCATTTAGCAGTGGCATCGTTTCCATTCATGTACATATTTATACCGGCAGTTCTTGGAACATCACGCCCCTGAACCTTGAAATTTCACCTCGTCGTAATAGTTTTCTTCCGTATTATCCAAGCCGTCCTCCGGGATTCGACCTTGGGTTTGACGTCGCCAGGTACGGGCAAGGGAGTCTGATTCCTCTTCTACCTGCCAGCAAAGGCCGATGCGCTGCCATCTCTGGTGGGGTGTCGTAGGTGTTCATCACACATTTAGGTTTCGAATGAAGCAGGGCGGGCGTTGGCAGAAACTTCATCTTGCTCGTCTCTTCCTCTGTGCTAGACAAACCACCGACTGCACCACCACCTCCTCCTCCTCCTTTTTGAAACGAAAAGCATCGAAGACATCAGGATGGCTGAGATCCACCTCCACACCACTGCTTGACATTCTGTCGTCTTTCCCTGTGACTGCTTTGCAGATCCAGGCATCCATCAGGCATGACAATCACACCGGCCTCTCCATAATACGGGTTTTCATATCCCACGGCCAGATTTTCAGAGATAACGTCCTTTCGCGCCTTTAGTTGAAAAAGAAGAAAAAAAAACAGAAAATGGATGGATGACAAGCGTGACCAGGGTGTAATTTTTATTTTTTTTCTTATTAATTCTGGTGAACTCTTTTGTCTGTACTAACAGAAAAGAAGGTATCCACACTTCACATCATGAGCTCAAAGACCATTCACTCATGCTTATCAAATTTAATCCCTTCACTGCCGAGGAGACAAAATATATCAGTGCCGGGGAGATTTGTTTGTTTCGTTGAAATTTGCCCAGTCCACTGTTGCGGAGATCACAGTGTGAATTAAGAGGAAACAGCAAGATGAAAGATAAGTGAAAGAATGAAAGGAAAGAAGCAGGACCTACCAGCACCAAACCACCAACCACCCGCTGCTGGTGAGAAATTGGGGAGAAATTGATGGTTGTTTCCTTCTGAAAGGATGTTATTCAAATCACGTGCAAGTGTTTTATGCAGTTATGTCCTTAGATCACCAAATGAACCCATTGAAAGATGAGTCGTAAGCCTGCTATATATTCTAAGTAAGGGAACATAGCATATTAGCATACACAAAATTGCCCATAGAATTTATGGGCACTTGGCAACAAAGGGACTAATGACAGTCATCAAACATACAATTGGATATGGCATGCATGAACGACATCATTCATTTTACTTAAACAGAGAAAATTCGTTTTGGGCAGCTCAGCCCAGTGTAGTAATAAAACAGCCTATCCATTGGAGTGTAAGACCATTTGTTGCATTGAGTTGACCTTTGTTTTCAGTCACTCATGTGAAAATATCAAACATATTGAAGATTTAGAAGAGTTTGTTGTTTTTTCTTACTGTCTTTGCTTAGAATATTGAAATTATTAAACTTTAAGAGATTTGTAACAATAACAAAAACCAAAACAAAAAAGATAGGCAGCAAGGGGAGGGCAAAAGAATTGAAAATTTTCATTTATTCCAACACTTAAATTACCTGAAAATTTTCAATTAATATGGTATAATTTTTTGTACTTTACCTGCGTCTTATCAATATGAAGAAAATGACACAAACTCCACAAGACACGCCAATGAGAACACCTACCACTAAGGCAGCTAGAGAACCTTCAAATAGAAAGAGAGAAAAGGGGGAAAAATATGAAGATTGTGTAACTTGGTTGGTTAAACGTATGTACAACATATGATTTCTCCTGTTTGCGTTTAGGAAAGACAAATCAATAGAAAATCATTAACAAATAATTATTATTTTAAAACGATTCATTTTCATGGTCTTGTCTTCAAATATTGACTGTTACACCTGCGTTTATTTTAACCTAGTACAGCACAGCTGAGGCACCAGTAGCTCAGTGGGTAGAGCATCTGACTTCTACCCTGGAGGCCTGAGTTTGATTCCCAGTCTGGGAAAATTTGTCCAGCCCTCCTGTTGACCCAGCTGTGAAATGGGTAGCTAGGTCTATTCAGTCTCAGCGAAAATAAAGGTGCGTGAAAAGCAATGGCAACCTACCACGTTACGCCATAATAGGCTAAGAAAAATCAGGACTCTACCCCTGATTACCTTAATCCATTTATAGTCAAACTTTGATTAATAGTCAGTGGTAAAATCTAAATCAATGTGCACTGCACTGACAGTAATACTCAAGAATTCAGTTACTATGAAGAAAAAAAAAGAAAATTTGGCTTGATTAATGTTCCTGAACCGTTTGTCATCAAGGGCGTAATGCCATACCCAGTTTGTCATCATGCCATACCCAGTTTGTAATGCCATACCCAGTTTGTCATCAAGGGCGTAATGCCATACCCAGTTTGTCATCAAGGGTGTAATGCCATACCCAGTTTGTCATCAAGGGTGTAATGCCATACCCAGTTGTCATACCCAGTTTGTCATGTAATGCCATACCCAGTTTGTCATCATAATGCCATACCCAGTTTGTAATCCATACCCAGTTTGTCATCAGGGTGTAATGCCATACCCAGTTTGTCATCAAGGGCGTAATGCCATACCCAGTTTGTCATCAAGGGTGTAATGCCATACCCAGTTTGTCATCAGGGTGTAATGCCATACCCAGTTTGTCATCAAGGGCATGCCATACCCAGTTTGTCATCAAGGGTGTAATGCCATACCCAGTTTGTCATCAAGGGCGTAATGCCATACCCAGTTTGTCATCAAGGGCGTAATGCCATTTTGTCATATGCCATACCTAGGGCATAAATTCATTTAATCATCTACCAGTTTGTCATCAAGGGCGTAATGCCATACCCAGTTTGTCATCAAGGGTGTAATGCCAACCCAGTTTGTCATCAGTAATGCCATACCCAGTTTGATGCCATACCCAGTTTGTCATTAAGGGCATGATGCCATACCATTTTCCTGGCATTTTTAAGATCATTTTTTCTATTTATAAATTCATTTAATATCTAGATTTATTTTATTGACAACGAAGAACAACAGAACACTGATACGATGTCTGATTATACAAATCATCATTTTGTTGGGTCTATCGACAAAAAGCCAAAATTGAAAATATGCCAAACCTGAACTTAGAATAGAGGCCGTGGAAATGTCTTCATCTTTGACCTGACCATACTTGACACCATAACTTCCTGCCATATCAAAGACACAAAAATGAAAGTTGATTAACAGATAGAGGGACATTGAGTTTTAGGAATTTCCAACATAAGTTTACCCAAAGTTTTCATTCCCCCTCCCCGCAACAATAAGCTGAAGATGATAATGATGAAGACGATGATTTTGATCTTTATAACTACCAACATTTCATGTGGCCAAAATAATCAATTCTTTTACATGATATTAAGTAAACTTTTCTTCACAAACTTTTGAGGGAAAATAAATAAGTTTATGCCCTGAAGCACATCTGGAACTTGTTAAAATCTTGCCACCCAAAATTTGTCGTTACGCAGGTGCACACTCTTCAACTTCAAACAACAGACTCTGAGCGCAAACTTATTTCTTTCTAATTTGCACAGCGGCCTGAAATATTCCAGAAAAACATTGATAGTTTGACATGAATTAACCCCTTTTTAAGATAAATTACAAAAACGCCGCTGATCACA
>JAXRKP010002735.1:35000-38075 GCA_037039925.1 Doris montereyensis
GGAGCGCTACATATATATAGACAAAATTCCTCCTTACCTGCACCCTTTTCTTATTGATGGTCACCATCCTGCCTCCCCGATTAAAACAGACTTTGGCTGCAGACCGCCATTCTTTCTCCTCGTGGTGGAACTCGTAGCAAATATCCCATGATGCAGCCGTCGGAAGCGATTTCTGGTAAGATGGGCAGGGCATCGCTCAAAGAGGGCATCTGTCCACACACACAAAAATTCAATTCAATTCAAATTTATTTTTTTTTAAACGTTTAATGATCCACGAAGTGCAATTATTCATATCAACGCGATAAAATTACAAAGCACAAAATCTAATGTTAAGTTTACCATTGATTAAAATCGCTGTCTACATATCTAGATTTTTGTTTTTTTTAATAATTAAATAAATAAAATAAAATATAATTTTTTGAAAAGAATTTAAATGCCACACAGCAAGGATGCAACATATTATAATACAAATACATTGTATTCAGGACATGCATAAGAGATACAAATTGTAATGTCAAGAGAGAAAGAGAGAGCGAGAGAGAGCGAGAGAAAGCGAGAGAAGCGAGAGAGAGAGCGAAAGCGAGAGAGAGCGAGAGAGAGCAAGAGAATTTATCGTCCGTCTCCGATGGGACTAGGTGTTGTCCACACCTATCTGGACCGGGGGGGGGGGGGGGGGGGGGATAGATTTTGCTAGGGAAAAAAAAGAAGAATTTTTTTTTCAACCTGGGCTCGAACCCACTACCTTTTGGTTGAGAGGCCAACACATTGCCTCTGGACTACCGAGTCCCCCCCCGACGACGAGAAGATGAAATAAACATAAAGATAAAGACGTAGCCTATTTATAGTCCCTATCCCCCCCCTCCCCACCACAAATGCAGGCTCACCGAATCTACATTATAATGTATCCCCCGGTAGGCCCTTTCATTCAAAATCCTTCTCAACTCCATGGAGAGCATACAGTACAGTAGCCTGTAAGGTGATTAGTACTAACACTCTGACAAGATCGTTCTCTACCTATACCTGGCTACTCACTCACAGATAAGTCAAGTGAGAAAAGTAGACTGGAGTAACTTTCCTAAGAATAAAAAGTTGTGAGAAAAAAAAACATCCTGTGCCAGCCGTGAGGTTTGAACCAAAAAGTAGGCTAGATGCCGCAAAAAAGCAATTTTTTCAAGATTGTAACTTTTGTATTTATTGTCCATTCATCCTACAGAACGACTATTGAACAGACTACAAACTGCATTACAGGCAGGCAACTTGGTGGTTGATGTCAGAGTCTAACTACACTAACAACATCCAATTGAATCTATCACATACAGTTTGACCTTCAGAACTTTTGGTCAGTATCTTAATGTCAGTATCGTGATCTCTCACACACACACATACACATACACACACATACACACACACACAGACAAAGAGGGGGGAGAGAGAGGTATTGGAATGTAAATTTAGAGATTTTACCATCCATTACCAACACACAAGCGTTGTGAGATTGTAATCATGACAGCACTGGTTCCAAACCATTGGCTGGCCCAAAAAGTTTTACGACAGTGTATACTCTTACGAAAGGTACTTCACTTTACGTCCCTTACTTGACTCAGGTGTGAATGAGTACTCAGCTACAAGGTGGACAAATAATCGTGTCAAAGTGCTAGTACGAAGCGCCTAACAGGCTGCTGTACTATGTACACCCAAGTAAGTTGAGAGGACTTTGAATGACAAGGCACGCTGGAGGATAAATGACGTACATTATGTGAGCCTGCACTAATTGTGCTGGGGTACGGAGTATAAATCCATCTTTATCTTTATCTTTATATTTATATTTATCTTTATATTTATCTTTAAATGGTATCTACCCAGCGGGTTTTTTTCTCTTTCTACTCACATTCTCGTTTTATTCTCTCTGTCTCTAGGCCATTAAAGTAAAACACGTGGATACAAAGGGACAAAACTCATACGTTTAGTGGGAAATTCCATGACGCTTGTCTGAAGGTAACAGCGCTTAGCTTCTTATTGATATTATTTATCCTGAAGTAGTTCCCATTAAAAAGTCTACTCTAGAGAAATGTGACGACGATGACGGAAAAACCATGAGGACAAGTGAGATTTATGAGTGCTGTACGACCTCTTCAGTCATCTGAACACGGAAACTAAGTATCATAAACTGTCTGTCTTCGACTAATTAGTCGTGTCGAACTTCTATTTCTATACAGCATTGCTCAATCTTTGAATTAACACAAATACGTAATGTACAAACTTTGACTCCGAGGGCCGATCATTTGCCAAGCGCCATGCACGGCGGCCTAGCGTTTTATAAACACTTTGATTGGTCGTTGTTATTGGAAGCTAGATCTTCATCCAATCAGACAAGAATGTTTAAAACAAACACACGCAAAGCTGCCTTGCTGACTGAGCGCAAATAACATTGGCTGTTCTTTTGCTTTAATGGTCGCTAAGAGATGTAAGACACGAGGATTTAACAATGCCTTACAGTAAACTTTCCTCTTTTCCATTTTCGTCGTCATCGTCCCCTTCTTTTTCCTTTTCTGCTTCATCTTCTTCTCCTCCTTTCCCCCCCCCTCCTCCCTCGTTGTGCTCTTTCTACTCCCCCTCTTCCTCCGCTTTCTCCTTTTTCTTCTTCTTCCTCTTCCTCCTCTTCCTCTTCCTCCTCCTCCTCCTCCTCCTCCTTCTTCTCCTCCTCCTCCTTCTCCTTCTCTTCTCCTTCTCTTCTTCTTCTTCTTCTTCTTCTTCTTCTTCTTCTTCTTCTTCTTCTTCTTCTTCTTCTTCTTCTTCTTCCTGCTCCTGGTCATCCTCCTCCTCGTCCTTCTTGGCTATTGCTTTGAATGTTAAAAAGAGGCAGAACTTTAAAAGATATAAGTTAACATGAGTTATATCAACGCAAAGGTTTTATATCCTCTAGATCTATTATGTCAATGGCTTCAGGTTAGCATCATATCTCTGCGGTTGTTTGTATTTATTTATTTATTTATTTATTTATTTGTTAGTTTGTTTTATTTTTGTTTTTACTGTTACAGTTATTATGACTGTGTGTTTGTCTCCATGAATAATTTT
>JAXRKP010002736.1:0-7500 GCA_037039925.1 Doris montereyensis
AGCTAAGGATGGTAGGATTTATAATGTTGCCAGGAAGAGTGCCCTGTAAGTAGCTAAGGATGGTAGGATTTATAATGTTGCCAGGAAGAGTGCCCTGTAACAAGATTTATAATGTTGCCAGGAAGAGTGCCCTGTAAGTAGCTAAGGATGGTAGGATTTATAATGTTGCCAGGAAGAGTGCCCTGCTAAACAATAATAACAAGCTAAGGATGGTAGGATTTATAATGTTGTCAGGAAGAGTGCCCTGTAACAATATAACAAATAAGGATGGTAGGATTTATAATGTTGCCAGGAAGAGTGCCCTGTAAGCTAAGGATGGTAGGATTTATAATGTTGCCAGGAGTGCCCTGTAACAAGATAAGGATGGTAGGATTTATAATGTTTGCCTGTAAGGAAGGAGTGATTTATAATGTTGCCAGGAAGAGTGCCCTGTAACAAGCTAAGGATGATAGGATTTATAATGTTGCCAGGAAGAGTGCCCTGTAAGTAGCTAAGGATGGTAGGATTTGTAATGTTGCCAGGAAGAGTGCCCTGTAACAAGCCAAGGATGATAGGATTTGTAATGTTGCCAGGAAGAGTGCCCTGTAACAAGCTAAGGATGGTAGGATTTATAATGTTGCCAGGAAGAGTGCCCTGTAACAAGCTAAGGATGGTAGGATTTATAATGTTGCCAGGAAGAGTGCCCTGTAACAAGCTAAGGATGATAGGATTTATAATGTTGTCCAGGAAGAGTGCCCTGTAAGTAGCTAAGGATGGTAGGATTTGTAATGTTGCCAGGAAGAGTGCCCTGTAACAAGCTAAGGATGATAGGATTTTAATGTTGCCAGGAAGAGTGCCCTTAACAAGCTAAGGATGATAGGATTTTAATGTTGCCAGGAAGAGTGCCCTTAACAAGCATAGGATTTTAATGTTGCCAGGAAGAGTGCCATGTAACAAGCCAAGGATGGTAGGATTTATAATGTTGCGAGGAAGAGTGCCTTGTAACAAGCTAAAGATGGTAGGATTTTAAATGTTGCCAGAAATCAATGCCCTGTTGACAAGGTAAGGATCCAACTGCTCACATGACCTCATTTTCTCGTCTCCGATAGGATTAGGTCTCAATCCACCTACCTGGACCAGGGTGGTGAGGGGGAGGGGGAGGAGTTAACTCCAAAAATATTTCAATTGTCTGGGCTTGAACCCACAACCTTTAAGTTTATGTGCCCTGACAAAGCTTGTTTTCCTGCCTGTAGCCATACTTTCAGTTCTGCCTTTGTCAAGTGGTGCTAATAACAGTTTACCAAAGTAAAATGTAATGGTTTTGGTGTAAAAACAAAACAAATCCAGAAACAAATTAAACACGATGAATGAAGTCTAAACCAAACCAGAGCAATAAAATGCCTATACAAACAGCAAACGAGATACTTAATGTTTCAATTTTCAAATGCTATTACATGCAATGCACTAATCAATTCATAACTAACCCTCCCCCTTTCCTCTTTCCCCTTTTCCCCAGATAATTGTATAAATAAACAGGCCATTAAGTGGATAATTAATACAAATATTTTATAGTTGAAAGCGCAAAGAGGACTTAAAACCAACGCCGGGACAAAATTGTTCATTCAGTAGCCTAGGATAATCCGATTATCAAAAAACCTGACCACCATACTGGGTGTTCTCATACTCAATACTAGGTGTTCTCATACTCAATACTGGGTGTTCTCATACTCAATACTGGGTGTTCTCATATTCAAAACTAGGTGTTCTCATACTAATACTAGGTGTTCTCATACTCAATACTGGGTGTTCTCATACTCAATACTAGGTGTTCTCATACTCAATACTAGGTGTTCTCATACTCAATACTAGGTGTTCTCATACTCAATACTAGGTGTTCTCATACTCAATACTAGGTGTTCTCATATTCAATACTAGGTGTTCTCATACTCAATACTAGGTGTTCTCATATTCAATACTGGGTGTTCTCATATTCAATACTAGGTGTTCTCATACTCAATACTGGGTGTTCTCATACTCAATACTAGGTGTTCTCACATTCAATACTGGGTGTTCTCATATTCAATACTAGGTTTTCTCATACTCAATACTAGGTGTTCTCATATTCAATACTAGGTGTTCTCATACTCAATACTAGGTGTTCTCATATTCAATACTAGGTGTTTTCATACTCAATACTAGGTGGTCTCATATTCAATACTAGGTGTTCTCATATTCAATACTGGGTGTTCTCATACTCAATACTGTGTGTTCTCATACTCAATACTGGGTGTTTTCATATTCAATACTAGGTGTTCTCATATTGAAAACTAGGTGTTCTCATATTCAATACTGGGTGTTCTCATATTCAATACTGGGTGTTCTCATACTCAATACTAGGTGTTCTCATATTCAATACTAGGTGTTCTCATACTCAATACTAGGTGTTCTCATACTCAATACTAGGTGTTCTCATATTCAATACTAGGTGTTCTCATATTCAATCCTGGGTGTTCTCATATTCAATACTGGGTGTTCTCATACTCAATACTAGGTGTTCTCATATTCAATTCTAGGTGTTCTCATGCTCAATACTGGGTGTTCTCATA
Organism: Doris montereyensis; assembly: GCA_037039925.1. Taxonomy (NCBI): domain Eukaryota; kingdom Metazoa; phylum Mollusca; class Gastropoda; order Nudibranchia; family Dorididae; genus Doris; species Doris montereyensis. The sequence continues at coordinate 2,586 of JAXRKP010002736.1, forward strand.
TTCAATACTAGGTGTTCTCATACTCAATACTGGGTGTTCTCATATTCAATACTAGGTGTTCTCATACTCAATACTAGGTGTTCTCATATTCAATACTAGGTGTTCTCACATTCAATCCTGGGTGTTCTCATATTCAATACTGGGTGTTCTCATACTCAATACTGGGTGTTCTCATATTCAATTCTAGGTGTTCTCATACTCAATACTGGGTGTTCTCATATTCAATACTGGGTGTTCTCATACTCAATACTGGGTGTTCTCATATTCAATACTAGGTGTTCTCATACTCAATACTAGGTGTTCTCATATTCAATACTAGGTGTTCTCATATTCAATACTGGGTGTTCTCATATTCAATACTGGGTGTTCTCATATTCAATACTAGGTGTTCTCATACTCAATACTGGGTGTTCTCATACTCAATACTAGGTATTCTCACATTCAATACTGGGTGTTCTCAAACTCAATACTAGGTGTTCTCATATTCAATACTAGGTGTTCTCATACTCAATACTAGGCGTTCTCATATTCAATACTAGGTGTTCTCATATTCAATACTGGGTGTTCTCATACTCAATACTGGGTGTTCTCATACTCAATACTGGGTTTTCTCATACTCAATACTGGGTGTTCTCATACTTAATACTGGGTGTTCTTATACTCAAGGGAAGACCTGACATGAAATATTATACTACAGGTTAGAGTTGAAACAGACAGTTCCCCCTTTGTAATGCAAGTTTGTAGATTAACAATCTGACTGGTTCAATCGTGTGTTATGTACCTTTCAAGCCACAAACTCAACATGCAATCAAAATGCCATTTTTTAAATTTTGATTTGATTTGATTTACCCACATCCACAACTAAGGTGATCTCGAGGTATTTGGTAGGTTTATTTTTATATTTTTCCCGGACTGTAAACAGCCAAGGGGTATTTAACTTATTTTTGCCGCCCGTCTCCGATGGGACAAGTTGTCGATCCACTTACGTGGAATAGGGATGGGGTCATTGAAAACACTCGAGACAACGTTTCAACCATTGGCGGGACTCGAACCCATAACCGTTTAGTTGAGAGGCTGGCATCTTGCTACTGGACTACCGAATCCCCACAAAACGCTAGAATGCAGAGCAGCTTTGTAGTTTTATATTCTGATTGAGTTAACATCCAAATTTTAACTCCAATCAAACACTTTAACGCAAAACAGGCTTTACAAAAAAAGTAATTAGACACTGCAAACAAACCTGCGTTCTAAAGTATCAGAAGGCGAGATCCTAACCAACGTGTCATCATCTCATCCATTTCCCATCTCACTCTGCTCTCCTGCTCCACCCTGCCCCAATCATGCCCCATCTTGTAACACCTTGTCACACATTGTCACATCATACTCCTACACAACCTTACCCCATCCTGCTCAATCCTGCCCCCATCATGCCCCATCTTGTCACACCTTGTCACATCCTACTCCTACACAACCTTACCCCATCCTGCTCAATCCTGCCCCCATCATGCCCCACTTTGTAACACCTTGTCACACATTGTCACATCCTACACAACCTTACTCCATCTTGCACAAACCTGCCCCCATCATGCCCTATCTTGTCACACTTTGTCACACATTGTCACATCCTACACAAGCTCTCCCCTGCCCCATACCCCATCCATTGTTACATCCTACACCTTTGCCCCCATCATGCCCTTATCTTGTCACACCTTGTCATCCATCCTACACAACCTTACCCCATCCAGCTACACCTTGCCCCCATCATGCCCCATCTTGTAACACACCTTGTCACACCTTATCCAGCAACCTTATGCCCACCACTTTGTCCTTACCCTACCTTTCAACCAACCCTACTCGACCCTGTTACACCCTGCCCCACACACATTGCTATACCATGCCCCGTCCTGCCCCTCGCTACCCAACCATGCCCCACCTTACTCCCCCTTTGTCCCACAATCTCTTCCACGGACAACAACAAAAGGCTTTTCTTACCGTTATTTTTTATTATTATTATTATTATATTATTATTATTATTATTATTATTATTATTATTATTATTATTATTATTATTATTATTATTATTATTATTATTTATTATATTATTAATAAAAATGTGATTTATACATCCGCAACTAAGATGATCTCGGAGATTTTAGTAGGATTTGTTATTCTTCCCAGCCAAGAGACCTTAAACGTGCACAGATTGTAATGACCTGCACAGCGGACCTCCATTTTATCATCCGTCTTCGATGGGACTAGGTGTCTATCCACCTACCTGTACCAGGGGCAGAAGAGGTGAGGGAGGGGGGGGAGGGTAGATTTTGCTCGAAAAAAAAACTCCAGAAAATTTTCAATTTTTCAACCGTTGGCAGGGCTCAAATTCAATACCTTTCGGGTGACAGGTCGATACCTTGCATCTGAACTACCGAGTCCCACTTTGGACTTACCGTGCACAACGCCCGTACCACCAGCCAGAACGCGACCTTTGCCCCCGAGCTCCAGGGGGATGCGGCTGATGGTCTTCGTCTTGTTGCCAAAATAATACAGGAAATGGTTGCGCGCGTCAAAGGTCAAGGTCATGTAGCCCTGGCGTCCCTCCAAGAAGCACTGCGAATCAAGGGTCACGTTTGTCAGCGACATGTCGGCGATGTTGGCCGGGTACTGGCAGATGGAGTCTCCGATGGCGTAGATGTGTGAAGGGTGCACGAACTGCTTGGTGTCTGGAGACAAAACAGAGATACAGATAAAAGACACAGATAAAAAAAGATAAAAGATAAAAGATAAGGATGTCGATGAAAAAGCAAATCGAATGGCCAAAGAAGCAGCAAAACACGGGCTGAATGTATGTAAACAAAAAGAAATTAACAACTTAAATAATTACAACATCAAACTTGATGGAATGAAGTGATAAGATATCGACCAGTTCACATGTATGGGCATTGTCGTAAGCAAAACAGGAGGGACAGACCAGGATATTAATGCCATATTTGGGAAGGTGACTGCAGCATTTAGGACCCTAAGACCATTTTGGAATTCACAGACCGCATCCTTAAAGATGACAATCCGCATAAAATCAGTTTACCTGTATTTCTGTGAAACATGCCGCGCCATTAAAACAGCCACAAGACTTCAAATATTTATTAACAGATGCATGAGACAAATCCTACACAATAAATGGTTTGAGAAAACTACAAACAAACAAAAAAAACTTTGGGGAAAGACATATCAAGAAACTATAGAAGCACAAATAGTAAAGAAGAAAATTGAGATGGCTTGGTGGACACACCTTTAGAAAACCAACATCAAACATAACACGTTTGGCCTTAAAGTGGAATCCACAAGGGAAGAGAGGCTGAGGAGACCGAAAAGAAACAACATGAAGGATGTAAATCCTGCAGGAAGCTCGGTAGCTGGGCCTTTCCTGATACCTGACAGAGATGGTGGCGCAGGACAGAGTTGAGTGAAGAGGCCTCATTGAACACGTATTCCCCACCCGGGGTACAAGGGTTGAAGTCAAGTAAGTCAGCCCTTCTCAACTTCAGCGGGAGCATACAGTACACAGGCCTGTTAGGTTTTCGTAATAACACTCAGGTGCAAACCCACACACCCCATGATACGTTGAAATGTCTGTTTTAAAAAGTCTCCGTATAGTTATAAAAATATAAAGTTAAAGAAGTATCAAAACTAAGAAATGTAAGAATAATTATAGATACATCACAGTGTTAAAGATACCATATATCAATAAAACACCAAACCCTTAACACTGGTTTTAGAAAATTCCAGGAAGTTAGATATTATGTGAGTCGAAAGTTGAGCGGAACAACTTTGTTTTAAGCAATTGTTCAAAGGAAGGAAAAAGTTGTACAATTTCTAGTTTTAACTGACGAAGCATTCCATATATAGCTGAGGCCGAAAAGATGAAAGAGCGTTCGAGAATTTTTATTTCTTAGAGATGCTTCTTTTCAATTACAAAGATTGTGATGCTCTAAGAGGACGATTAATTGGGGTGGTGAACATTAAGAAGATATTTTAGATAGTCGGAGTGAATGTTTGTAACTATATAAAAAAACAACACATCATGTTCAGTGGTGTAACTGTGTAAAGAAAAAAACTTACACGTGCAGCTGTTCATGTCTGACTCGTCCAATACGTAACCCTCGCCACATAGACACTGAGCTCCACTTTCAGGGTCAAGGACACACAGCTGTTGGCATCCCAAGTCTTCGCATTCGGCTACATGGGCGTGAAAAATGAAGGTTGGGTCAAAGGGCACAGCTTAGGTGATTGGTTAGGATAGGTGTCGTAAAGCACAGAGTATTGTCATGCTTGTTATAGCTACAGCTGCTACTGCTCATGCTAATGCTATTTAGTATACTACTGCTACTTATACTTTTGCTGTAGCAATATTATAACTACTTCTGCTGCTATTGCAAATAATGCTACTACTCTGCTACTGCTACTGCTGCTGCTGCTGCTACTGCTACTGCTACTGCTACTGCCTCTGCTACTGCTACTGCTACTGCTACTACTACTATTTCTACTGCTGCTGCTGCTGCTGCTGCTACTGCTGCTGCTGCTACTACTGCTGCTGCAGCTGCTGCTATTACTGCTACTACTACTACTGTTACTACTACTGCTGCTACTGCTGCTGCTGCTGCTGCTGCTGCTGCTGCTACTGCTACTGCTGCTGCTACTGCTACTGCTGCTGCTGCTGCTACTACTGCTACTACTGCTACTACTACTACTACTACTACTGCTGCTGCTGCTGCTACTACTACTACTACTACTACTACTACTACTACTACTACTACTACTACTGGACTGCAGATAATGATATGAGATAACATGAAAGCCCCATAGGGACAAAGACAAGACAAATGCAAGGAATAAACCTAAAATAATGCTGGTCACCATG
>JAXRKP010002736.1:15000-32500 GCA_037039925.1 Doris montereyensis
GACATCACCTGAAGGCAGAAGAAAGCATGAAAAGACAGACATCACCTGAAGGCAGAAGAAAGTATGAAAAAGACAGACATCACCTGAAGGCAGAAGAAAGCATGGAAAAGACAGACATCACCTTGGCGTAGAACCGTAGAAGAAAACAAAAAGTAAGAATTAGAAAGGGACATGGAACACCCTCCACAAGAAGGTCCACAGCAGACAGGAAGGAAAAGCTACGTAAGTAAGTAAGTAAGCCACCTGGCGTAAAGGTAGTAAGTAAGTAAGTAAAAGTAATTAAGTATGTAAGTATGTCAGTAAGTAAGTAAATAAGTAAATAAGTAAATAAGTAAGTAAGTAAGTAAGTAAGTAAATAAGTAAGTAAGTAAGTCAGTATGTAAGTAAATAAGTAAATAAGTAAATAAGTAAGTCAGTAAGTAAGTAAGTAAATAAATAAGTAAGTATGTAAGTAAGTCAGTAAGTAAATTTATTATACACAAAGGCATGTTCGTAGATAATATAATGGCCGATTATGATTTCTGAGTCTCCTGAACTTCGACTGCGGTATCGGTTACGAGTGATATCAAGTACGATTATTAAATCAAATTAGTACTCGATGATGAATTTATGGGGGCTTTTATTGCAATGACCGGAAAGCGAGAAATTAGATATAGTAACAATAAAGGCTTTCGTAGATCGCTGGAAAAAACAATCTTTTCCCAATCAATTGAAACATTGATTTGATTCAAGAGTTTATATACAAATAACCTAAAACTAGTTATTTGAAAATTGTATGTGAAATATGGAGTTTGGGGGTTCAGTGGTTCCTGGAGTATAAGCGATCAAAGTTAGATATGTCCCGCTAAATATATATATATAGATGCTTAGGTCAATGGTTCTTAGCTTTGTTGAATGTACAACTGAACCCCAACATTTTCATACTAGGTGTGTTCACTGAACCCATCAGTAAGGTGATCGGCCCGGACGGACACACATACGCACATACGCAGACGCACATACATACACACGCACACGCACATACACACACACACACACACACACGTGTCACTGACTTGGACCACGACGAAGGTGGATAAGAACAAAACGGATTATAACAAGGGACACTATTCAGGTGCGACATTTTTTAAATTTCTTAATTAAAGGGAGAGCAGAAAGAGTCGGATGGCTTGGGTATGTGCAGCAGAGAAGAGATATTATAGAGATGCAAGTATTGGTCAACGAATGGTGGGCATGGGTACTGTTATCATGATGATAAGAAAACTAAAGAGACATTGAAAGATACACAGATATCAATAGAGAAATAATGTGAAAGTCGATGTGGGACGGGGAGAGCCACTACATAGACAGAGGCATAGATAGATAGATAAATACATACTCAGAGGGACAGACAGACATACAGACAAATAGATCGATACACAGATAGACAGATAGACGGATAGACAGATAGACGGATAGACGGATACACGGACAGATGGATATATAGATAGATAGATACATAAATAGATAGGTAGAAAGATAGATGTCTGAATGGATGGATGGGTGGCTAGATAGATGGGTAGATAGATAGTTAGATAGATAGATGGATAAATATATATATATATATATATATATATATATATATATATATATATATATATATATATAGATATATAGATAGTTAGATAGATAGATATATACATAGACAGATAGATAGATTATAAATACATAGACAGATAGATAAAGAGATAGATATATAGATAGATAGATAGATAGACAGATAGATAGATAGATAGATAGATAGATAGATAGGTAGATAGACAGATAGACAGATAGATAGACATATGGATTGATAGATAGATAGATAGATAGATAGATAGATATAGTAAATAGACAGATAGACAGATAGATAGGTAAATACACGGACATATGGATTGATGATAGATAGATAGATAGATAGATACATATGGATAGATAGATAGATAGATAGATAGATAGATAGATAGATAGATAGATAGATAGATAGATAGATAGATAGATAGATAGATAGATAGATAGATAGATAGTTAGATAGAGATAGATAGATAGATAGATAGATAGATGGCTGGCTGGATGGATGGATGGCTCGATAGATGGGTAGATAGATAGATATATAGATAGATAGATAGATAGATAGATAGATAGATAGATAGATAGATAGATAGATAGATAAATAAATAGATACATAGATAGACAGACAGACAGATAGATATATATATCGATAGATAGATAGATAGATAGATAGATAGATAGATAGATAGATAGATAGATAGATAGATAGATAGATAGATAGATAGATAGATAAATAGATAGATAGATATATAGATATATAGATAGAAGATAAATAGATATTTCATCCAAAGTCATTCTCAAGATAGATAGATAGATAGATAGATGGAGAGCAGACAGTACAGATAGATCCATAGATAGATTCATACTTAGAACACTTTCTCTACCTGTATGTCGTGCGTTTATGTGTGTATGTGCGTTCGTGTGTGTGCGTTTGTATGTGATGCGTTTTATGTGTGTGCGTTTGTGTGTGTAGATGCGTTCACATGTGTATAGATAGATATGTAGATAGATACGTTTATAGATGTGTTTATGATGTGTTTGAGTGATAGATGATATTTATAGATGATTGATGTAGATAGATCTATATGTGTATGTGTATATAGTTTAGATAGTAGATAGTTTAATTGAAGTTTTTATATTTTACAATTGTTACTTCGCTTCCATTTATGTGTACATGTGTTTCTTGTGATGCTTTTCCATTGCCTTAAGTCAAATATGTTGTTTTGTGATACCTTTAAGTTTAATGAATTTTCTTTACATCATAGTGTAAATTCTTTAATTTGTTTGAAGGAATTCTCTTCTGACAAAGCATTGTCTAATTGAATTCAACGATTACTGTTGTCTTGGATAATATTGTGTTTCACCTACCTGAGTTATGCAAAAACATGTCTGCCATGAAGTTAAATTATGTTTAAATATTTCTAGTAATAGTAATGTTACAATGAAACACACTCACACTTATAAAGCATTATCAACAAAGAAGATATTTCCACGATGGTTTTTTTAGTGAATGTTTGTATTTGTATTTGTGAGTGCATGTGTACATTATGTGTGTTTGTGAATATTTAGAAAAGACAGACACGAGATTTATAGTCCGTATCATCCCCGAAAACAAATGTTTCAGTACTTAATTAAACTCACACCGTCTGTTATCATTTAAAAAAAAACAGTAGACAAAGTCATTCTCAACGTGCATACAGTACAGCAGTCCATCAACGCTTCAAAAGGGGACACTTTCTCTACCTGTATGTCGTGCGGGTAAAGACGGTGCGTTCGTGTGTGTGCGTTTGTATGTGTATGTGCGTTTATTGTGTGCGTTTTTTGTGTGTGTCGTGCCACTATTTATGTTTATGTGTGAGCTGACGTTTGTGTGTGTGTTTACTGTTTGAGTCCCCAACATATTGATGTGTGTGTGTCATATGCTTTGGACGCGTCATGAGAATGGGGTGGTTTATATGTGTAACGTTTGAAGCCAGCTTTTTAAGACATGTGTGTTGTTTGTTGCGTTTGGTCTTTGTGCGTCTATATGTGTGTTTGTGTGTGTGCATTTATGTGTTGTCCGTGTGTGTGTGTGTGTGTTGAATACTTTTATTGAACAGTTCCCATTCTACCTTTCTTTCTTTCCAAACTTCATGTTCCCTACCTAGTATGCAACGCCTTATGGTAGGCAGGAATAAGATATATTAAACATTTCTAGACATACAGTATATACAATGAACAACAAACGAAATCACGATGGAGTGAAGTCTAAAGTAACAAACGACTTTATTCAAGTGACCGCCAAAAAAAATAAGACAAAACAGGCACGTGATGTTTCTTAACCTTTCGTTAGAAAAATCAGTTTGTCATTCTACCTTTAAACAGACATCACAAAGTTTATCAGGAAAAAACACTAGAAAAAGGGGAATACAGGGTTTCGGTGTTCTTTTTTTACTCGAGAAAATATTTCAACCATTCTACCCACTATTTATTTTTGGTAGGCTGACACCTTGCCTCTGGACTACCAAGTCCCCAACATATTGAGAGACAGCAAATCAAATGCTTTGGACGCGTCATTCTTTAGCCAGAAGACCTTTTTCTTTCTTTCTTTCTTTCTTTCTTTATCAGTTCCATACTACCTTTCTTTCTTTCTTTATCAGTTTCCCATTCTACCTTTATTTCTTTCTTTCTTTATCAGTTCCATTCTACCTTTCTTTCTTTCTTTATCAGTTACCATTCTACCTTTCTTTCTTTCTTTATCAGTTTCCATTCTACCTTTCTTTCTTTCTTTATCAGTTCCCATTCTACCTTTCTTTCTTTATCAGTTCCCATTCTACCTTTCTCTCTTTCTTTATCAGTTCCCATTCTACCTTTCTTTTTCTTTATCAGTTCCCTATTCTACCTTTCTTTCTTTCTTTCTTTATCAGTTTCCATTCTACCTTTCTTTCTTTCTTTATCAGTTTCCATTCTACCTTTCTTTCTTTCTTTATCAGTTTCCATTCTACCTTTCTTCTTTCTTTCTTTATCAGTTCCCATTCTACCTTTCTTTTTTCTTTATCAGTTTCCATTCTACTTTTCTTTCTTTCTTTATCAGTTTCCATTCTACCTTTCTTTCTTTCTTTATCAGTTTCCATTCTACCTTTCTTTCTTTCTTTATCAGTTCCCATTCTACCTTTCTTTCTTTCTTTCTTTATCAGTTCCCATTCTACCTTTCTTTCTTTCTTTATCAGTTTCCATTCTACCTTTCTTTCTTTCTTTATCAGTTTCCATTCTACCTTTCTTTCTTTATCAGTTCCCATTCTACCTTTCTTTCTTTCTTTATCAGTTCCCATTCTACCTTTCTTTCTTTCTTTATCAGTTCCCATTCTACCTTTCTTTCTTTCTTTATCAGTTTCCATTCTACCTTTCTTTCTTTCTTTCTTTATCAGTTTCCATTCTACCTTTCTTTCTTTCTTTATCAGTTCCATTCTACCTTTCTTTCTTTTTATCAGTTCCCATTCTACCTTTCTTTCTTTCTTTATCAGTTTCCATTCTACTTTCTTTCTTTCTTTATCAGTTATTCAGTTTCCCATTTACCTTTCTTTCTTTTTATCAGTTTCCATTCTACCTTTCTTTCTTTCTTTATCAGTTTCCATTCTACCTTTCTTTCTTTCTTTATCATTCTTTTCTTTCTTTCTTTTCTTTCTTTCTTTCTTTTTATCAGTTTCCATTCTACCTTTCTTTCTTTCTTTATCAGTTTCCATTCTACCTTTCTTTCTTTCTTTATCAGTTTCCATTCTACCTTTCTTTCTTTCTTTATCAGTTTCCATTCTACCTTTCTTTCTTTCTTTATCAGTTTCCATTCTACCTTTCTTTCTTTCTTTTCTTTCTTTATCAGTTTCCATTCTTTATCAGTTTCCATTCTTTCTTTCTTTCTTTATCAGTTTCCATTCTACTTTCTTTCTTTCTTTCTTTATCAGTTTCCATTCTACCTTTCTTTCTTTCTTTATCAGTTTCCATTCTACCTTTCTTTCTTTCTTTATCAGTTTCCATTCTACCTTTCTTTCTTTCTTTATCAGTTTCCATTCTACCTTTCTTTCTTTCTTTATCAGTTCCCATTCTACCTTTCTTTCTTTCTTTATCAGTTCCCATTCTACCTTTCTTTCTTTCTTTATCAGTTCCCATTCTACCTTTCTTTCTTTCTTTATCAGTTCCCATTCTACCTTTCTTTCTTTCTTTATCAGTTCCCATTCTACCTTTCTTTCTTTCTTTATCAGTTCCCATTCTACCTTTCTTTCTTTCTTTATCAGTTTCCCATTCTACCTTTCTTTCTTTCTTTATCAGTTCCCATTCTACCTTTCTCTCTTTCTTTATCAGTTACCATACTACATTTCTTTCTTTCTTTATCAGTTCCTGATTTTGCTCGGGAGAAGATGTCGAAAATAGAGATAGAGCAGAAGTAGGCCTCCTAGTGCGAGACATGAAAAGCTACTAGAAAGTTAGAAGTTTACAAGAGGTAAATATGAAACCAAAATGACGAGAAATTAAATTATCAATAGCTTATGGATCAGGCGAAGACGCAACTAAAGAAGAAAAAGATATCTTCGAAACCAATTTAAAAATAGCTGCAGACAATCTTAAACCCAAACAGTAAATAATATTTTTAGAAGATTTAAATGCTAGAGTAGGAAACAATGTAAAAACGTCAGGAGGAGTGATAGGTAAAGAAGGAGAGACAACAACTTCTCCAAATGTAGAGAGACTAATAGAGTTTTGCCTAATGAATGACATGAAAATAGCCAACAGCTTTTTTTTCCTCATAAAGATATCCATAAAACATACAAGAGTAAATGAAGGCAGGTGTGCAAAGTCAATGATAGACTACATAATAGTTAGCAGCTCCCTTTTTTACAGTGCACTGGATGCAAGAGTAAACAGAGGAGCAGAAATATTTAGTGATCATCACCTAGTGATTGCCAAAATGAGATTACTGACTGAAAAAAAAGCAAACAGAAAAGGAAAGAGAAGAAGGCTACTAAACTCAAAGTAGAGGAACTAAATAAACCAATAGTAAAACAGGTATACCAATCTAAGATAAAAAGATGTATGAGTGAAAGACAGCTGAATCTGAATGATAGCACAACAAAAGAAAAGTGGCAGGTGTATAAAGAAACACTCCTCACTTGTACTGAAGAGGTCTGTGGTAGGAAACAAATTAAAGGAGATAGGAGAAGAACAGCACAGTGGAATGAGAACGTCAAGACTAAGATCAAAGAAAAAAGAGGATGCCTGGAAGAAATACTTGCAAACAAAGAGACAAGAGGATAGAATAGATTACGTGAATAAAAGAACTATCGCCAAGGAGGAAGTTAGGAAAGCAAAACAGGAACAATGGGAAGGGTTTGCACAAAGACTTCAAAAAAAGCTATCAAGGAAAACAAAAAATGCTCGGGGGAGGGGGTGGGCAATGAAGAGCATGAGAAAGACCAAGGCATGCCCAATACGACAAATTAAGAATGCCAAAGGAGAAATAATGAAAGAAGACAGCGAAATCATGGAAGCATGGAGAAAGTATTTTCATCAATTATATAATCCCTACAGAACGTGTGAAACAAGGAGTAAAGAGCAATTAATAATAGTACCTTGAGACTTTGATAGCTTGGATGGCATCAGTTAGTCCTAACTGGTATTTTTTGAAATTTCAGATAAGTTGTTTACTCTCTTCCCTTATTGCATCGATAAATTTGTAATTTATATACATTTCGCACCTTCAGTGTAAATTTTTGTCTTGATTGATACTTCCTTTCATTCAATCTCTATCATTTCTTCTTTCTAGACCCAGTGAGATATAGATCTAGTCTTACATTTATCCTATTTTTTCGTTCTTGTTTTCCATACTCACACGTCTCTCTCTCCCTTTCTTTCTTCTCTGCCTGTTTTCTTTCTCTCTCTCTCTCTCTTCTCTCTCTCTCTCTCTCTCTCTCTCTCTCTCTCTCTCTCTCTCTCTCTCTCTCTCTCTCTCTCTCTCTCTCTCTCTCTCTCTCTCTCTCTCTCTCTCTCTCTCTCTCTCTCTCTCTCTCTCTCTCTCTCTCTCTCTCTCTCTCTCTCTCTCTCTCTCTCTCTCTCTCTCTCTCTCTCTCTCTCTCTTTCTCTCATTCTGTCTCTCTCTCTCTCACCTTTTATTCTCTTACTTATTTCTTTCATATTTTTATTTCATTCTAGATCTGAACCTTTTCTCTATTTTTATTTCATTCTTTATCTCCTTCCCCTCTGCTATTTTTTTCTTATAACTGTCTTTTTTTTTCTTTCTTTCTCTTTTTATGTTTTTCTTCTGACATCACATTTTGTGATGCCGGAGGTATTACTTAGATCTAAATTCTAGATATTTCTCGTTTGTTGTCTGACGAACAGTTATACCCGAAACGTCACCTGTTTGTTCTGTCTTTATTAGTGGAGTTGTCACTTATTGTCATATTTCGCCTATAAGTTTCTACAATGAATTCCCATGTAAAGTTGGAAATAGTAATCACAATTATGAAATCAGACAAGGGTGCATGATGTCAGCAACCATCTTCATTACTGCTACAGGCGGGGTGATGAAGCAAACAACCAGTGATCAACACAGATGAATAAGATGGACTCTTTTCTCTTCGCTAGAGAGGATAGAGATTTTACGGACGGTTTGGCGCTATTGGCACACTCACATCATCACATGCAAGAGAAAAACATCCCGGTTAAGCTCTTTTTTGGTAAACCGGTAGGTCTAAAAATAAGCCTTATAAAATCTGAACTAATGACTTTAAACATCCAAAATCCCTCTCTCTAATCCTCATCAGTATCAATAGCATACACACAACCAATGCATTTACATATTTAGGCAGCGTTGTTACAAGTAGCGGAGGAGCTGACAAAGACATTAACAGACGCTTAAACAAAGCAATAAACTCATTTAAACTACTTCAAAATATATGGAAAACAAAAGAATACAATATTAAAACAAAACTAAACATCTACCAAAGGTGTGTCCTATCAACTCTACTATATGGATCTGAGTGCTGGAGGATGACGAACAGAGACATGAACAAAACATTCTCATTCCACACCAAATGCCTGTGAAAACTCCAAATTATATTTTGGCCAAACAAAAATTTCAAATGAGCCTCTTCTCCGAAAAGGCAAAATAGAGCACATGCAAGATATCCTTCTTAAGAGAAGATGCAGGTGGATAGGGCATGTTCTAAGAAAAGAAGAAGGAAACATCAACAAGATTGCCCTACATTGGACCCATGAAGGGAAAAGGAGACGTAACAGGCCAAAAACAGCTTGGAGAAGGACAGCAGAGAATGAGATTAAAGACTGGGGCAAAACCTGGAATTCCATAAAGACGCTTGCCATGGGAAGAGAGAGATGGAGATTCTTTATTGCTGCCCTTCATGTCAACTGGCCTGATGGGCAATAAATAAGTAAGTAAGTAAGTAAGTAAGTTAGTAAGTAAGTAAGTAAACAAGTAATTAATTAAGTAAGTAAGTTAATAACTAAATAAGTAAGCTAATAAGTAAGTAAGCTAGTAAGTAAGTTTCTAAGTAAGTAAGTTAGTACGTAAGTACGTCAGTAAGTAAGTAAGTTAGTAAGTAATTAAGTAAGTAAGTTAGTAAGTAAGTAAGTTAGTAAGTAATTAAATATGTAAGTAAGAAAGTAAGTAATGTAGTAAGTAAGTAAATAGGTATGTAAGTAAGTTAGTAAGTAATTAGATAAGTAAGTAAGAAAGTAAGTAATTTCGTAAGTAAGTAAGTTAATAGGTAAGTAAGTAAGTAAGGAGGAAGTAATTTTGTAAGTAAGTAAGTAAATAAGTAAGTAAGTTAGTTAGTAAGTAAGTAAGTAAATAAGTAAGTTAGTTAGTTAGTTAGTTAGTTAAGTAAGTAAGTAAGAAAGTAAGTAAGTAAGTAAGTTAGTAATTGAATAAGTAAGTAAGTAAGTAAGTAAAGTAAGTAAGTTAATAAGTAAGTATGTAAGTAAGTAATTAAGTAAGTAAGTAAGTAAGTTAGTAAGTAAGTAATTAAGTAAGTTAGTAAGTAAGTAATTAAGTAAGTAAGTAAGTAAGTTAGTATGTAAATAAGTAAAGTAAGTAAATAGTGTAAGTAGTAAGTAAGTAAGTACGTAAGTAAGTAAGTAAGTACGTAAGTAAATAAGTAAGTTAATAAGAAGGTAAGTTAGAAAGTAAATAAGTAAGTAAGTAATAAGTAAATAGTAAGTAAGTAGTAAGTAAGTAAGTAAGCAAATAAGTAAGTAAGTTCGTAAGTAAGTTAGTAGGTAAGTAAGTAATTAAGTAAGTAAGTAAGTAAGTAAGTCAGTAAGTAAGTAAGTAATGTAAGTTAAGTAAGTAAGTAAGTACGTAAGTCAGTAAGTAAGTAAGTACGTAACTAAGTAAGTAAGTAAGTAAATAAGTACGTAACTAAGTAAGTAAGTAAGTAAGTAAGTAAGTAAGTAAGTAAGTAAGTAAGTAAGTAAATAAGTACGTAACTAGTAAGTAAGTAAGTAAGTAAGTAAGTAAGTAAGTAGCTAAGTAAGTAGGTAAGTAAGTAAGTAACTAAGTAAGTAAGTAAGTAAATAAGTACGTAACTACGTAAGTAAGTAGTAAGTAAGTAAGTAAGTAAGTAAGTAAGTAAGTAAGTAAGCAAGTAAGTAAGTAAGTAATTGGGTAAGTTAATAAGGTAGTAAGTAAGTAAATAAGTACGTAACTAATTAAGTAAGTAAGTACGTAACTAAGTAAGTAAGTAAGTAATTGGGTAAGTTAGTAAGGTAGTAAGTAAGTAAATAAGTACGTAACTAAGTAAGTAAGTAAGTACGTAACTAAGTAAGTAAGTAAGTAATTGGGTAAGTTAGTAAGGTAGTAAGTCAGTAAGTAATTACGTAACTAAGTAAGTCAGTAAGTAAGTACGTAACTAAGTAAGTCAGTAAGTAAGTAAGTTAGTAAGTAATTACGTAACTGTAAGTCAGTAAGTAAGTACGTAACTAACTAAGAGTAAGTAAGTAAGTTAGTAAGTTAGTGGCTTGACCACAGAGTAAATAGACATCCTAATATTCGAATCCTCGTCTTCTTCTTTTTTTTCCTCCTTCTTCTCCTGATTCTCCATCCGCTGCTTTTGTTTCTTTTCCTCTTCTTCTTCTTTTTTTTCTCTTCTTCTATGCCTGTAGCTGATTTTGTTATCATGTTGTCTTCGTAATCTGTTGTAAATTTCGTCGTTTCTGATTTTCCTTCCTAGGATTGACCATAATATCTCATACTCGGAGATTTAATCTAGAATTTATATCTAAAGAAGGATTTCCATAGTCGGGGACACACTATACTATCACCATCCCTGCCCCTGAAACCCTTCCCTACTTCGACCTGCCCCCCTACCACTTCCCCTCCCCCCACCCGAGGCAAAGCCAGGTCTCCCCGACAGCCCATTCCTATTGCTAGGAGTCCTTGGTTGATTCCAACAACAAAATCTGAAGGATTCCTCCCGATAGATCTATTCTAGATCTATGATGAGATGCATCATGTCTTCTAGAATTTGTTAATCTAGGCATACAATGAAAGTGATATACATAAATTTAGATTCATTATTTAGATACATGTATAGGCATAATTAATTAATTAATAATCGAACTTTGAGCACACCAAATTAATGTTCGTACTTTTGGAATGCTCTAGACTACTTGTTTACGCTTCGAGGCAGCATATTCCGTGAAGTCAATACAAAGATAGATAGATAGAAAGATAGATAGATAGATCGAGAGATAGAAAGATAGATAGATAGATAGGGGATACGAAAGATGGATAGATAGAAATACAAACAAATTGAAAGACAGACAGACGCACAGACAGACAGACGGACGGGGGGGGACGGACATACAGACATACAGGCAGAGACAGATGGATATGGCATATATATATATATATATATATATATATATATATATATATATATATATATATATATATATATATATATATATAGACAGACAGACTGACAGACATGTAGACATACATACAGACAGACAGGCAGAAAGACAGATGGATATATAGATATATAGATAGACAAACAGACTGACAGACATATAGACAGACAGATAGACAGATAGATAGATACATATATATATATATATATATATATATATAGACAGATAAACAAATAATTAGATAGATAGATAGACAGATAGATAGACAGGCATACAGATTGATAGACAGACAAATAGACAGACAGACAGACATACAGATAGATAGATAGACAGATAGATAGATAGATAGATAGATAGATAGATAGATAGATAGATAGATAGATAGATAGATAGATAGATAGATAGATAGATAGATAGATAGATAGACAGATGGACAGATAGTCATATAGATATCTAGAAAGACAGAGAGACAAACCGACAAACAGATTAAATAGATAACCATGCAGACAGACAGATAAATAGCTAAACAGATAGATACAATTCGTGTCACTTATTTTTCTCTCATTTTTGGTCCAGGTAGGGTTAAATAAATAGTTGTAGCAACCTAGAATGAATCATGCATATCTTCATATCATACTTACTTGAGTCTGCTGCTCCAAGAAGGAGACCTACTACCACACAAACACCGAGCCATAAAGACTTCTTGACCATAGTGTCCAATATAATAAGGCGTCGTCTGATGACCATCAGTAAATACCAGAATTGACAAAGTATATAGAATATGAATAATTCCTGTACGAGAGAGCTGTCTGTATAAGCAAGGCTTTGAGGCAAGAACGATTCTCGTTGGCTCCCATAAAGTTTCACGAAGTGTTCTCACATAATTTGTGACAATTCAATGGTTGTCAAACGCATACTCGAAATGTCACAATACAGATAGATAGATGCACAGACTGGATGAGTAAGATTGGTAAAGATGAATATTATTATCAACCAAAATTATTGCGTGCTGTGTCGCGCATATCTTTGTATCAGTTGTTAGTGTTTTTGTCGTCGTCGTTGTTGTTGTTTTTGTTGTTGTTTTTGTTGTCCTTCTGTATTTTCATTTTATTTCGTTTTTTTTTTTAATGAAAAGAAGAAACTTTTATCTAAAGATCTGACTAGTATCCAACCATACAATTGTGGCACATGGGCACTGAAATAAATAAATTACACACCTTCCATTGGAAACAATTACGAAAAATCCTAATACATTATACTATATACTATCCAGTCAAGATATCCAAGAAGTCACTGTATTGAACGTACAATGGAATGCCCCTCTCTATCTGTGTTTAGAAAAGCCGTTGACGCTTTTTTGGACATATCCTAAGACGAAACGAAGAAATACCTGCCAACAAAGCTATGGAGCTCTATTTCCCAAATTAGGTGAAAGGTTCAGAGGGACGTCAATTAACCACACTACTAACAATGATCAACAAAGAACTCTCTCGATTGGACCCTGGCCTCTCACTGACAACAAAAGAAGACCTGAACCATCTTGAATCACTTGCACAGCATCGAAAATACTTGGACAAATCCCGACTAAACGGATCGCAATAGTTTCTGAGGCGCCATGCTCTAAAGACCAGGATATGAAAAGCGCTCAAGTCAAGTTATAGGAAAATATAGCTCAATATGTTGATAGTGTTAGCCTACACTATGTTCCGTTATAGAAACCGCGGTAGACTAAGCTTCCCAGGCCACTACAGCTTTGAAGGAGCTTTACATCCTGTTTTTCCCCCTTAAAAGGATTTATTAGCTTGGCAAATGAATGTTTACATACAATGTTTTTATGTTGACTTATTCTTGTATATGATTTTCGTTTTGGTAAATGAATGTTTACATACAATGTTTTTATGTTGACTTATTCTTGTGTATGATTTTCGTTTTGGTAAATGAATGTTTACATACAATGTTTTTATGTTGACTTATTCTTGTGTATGATTTTCGTTTTCAAAACTCGTCGTTTACAATATTCCAACTAGCAAACAGTGAAACAAGGGGCATGTAGAAAGTGCGTAAAATGACACTGAATTATATCAAAGTCCCATAGGAATAAAGACGAGACAAATACAAGGAATAGACAGACTAAAACCGTTTCTGTCTATTCCTCGTATTTGTCTCGACGTTGCTTCTCTGGGGTTTTAATATTATTCAATGTTATTTCCTTCAATATTCCAAATGTTGAAAAACTGTGTGAAGATTCATTTATCTAAGTATGTCTCGATGTGCTCGCCTTGCCCTCTATCAAACGCAGACTTCGGGAGTAAAATAGTGCGTGCCCCTTTTATAGACACCATAATACACAGCACATGATAACATTACAAATACAACTAAATGACGTAGATAATGATATACTTGTTTGTTTTTAGAATGGCTACTCGGATGATGGTAACCACAGCATACAAACAAACTAAAATAGAAAAATAGTTCGATTTAATTTAGCAACGAAACTCGGCTTGTTGTTTTTTTTTTCTTTCTTGGCTTAAAGTTGTTATTGGTGTTGTTGTTGCTGTTGTTATTGTTGTTGTCATTGTCGTTGTGGGTTTTATTTTTTTCTCATTTTGAATAGCTTTTTGTTCTATTTATTTATTTAGTTTTTTCTGAGAGTGGTTCTTCTAAATTATGCCTCTCTACTAATTAAAAGTGCAAGCTTTCCAAAATGGCACGGCATCTCTTTCCTCAGCAGAAAGAGAAAACAACCCCCCCCCCCCATACAGGCACGCTAACTGCTAAATCTCCATGCTATACCCCCACCCCGCCCCCAAAGCCCCCTCCTTTCCCAACCTCTTTCTTCAGATCATATTACCCACAACCTTGTAAGAAGGGGAGAGCACCACACCACTGAAATGCCGTGTACGACACAGTAGTAGTAGTATAATATTGTTTTTAATTAATTAATATGCGCAGTAGGCTGGCATGCTGGTTAAGTGTTTGATAACAGTGTCAATACGGAGTTGCTGCCCTTTGCACTTGGCTTTTGTGGGAAAGAATCAAGAAAATTGTTTGGCTTTCATTATACTATGGGAAGCTTTCCACTTACATAGGGAAGCAAAACTGGTCAACGTTAATTTAGATTAACTGTGTGTGACGTTCACAAAATATTTTGTTGTAGTCGTGTTGTTAGTGCAGATACTACAATCTTTTGATTCTGCATCGCAAGAATACATTTTCTTTTCTGTAATTTATTGTCAGCTACGTGCTGCTGTTCCATTTATCTGTGTCACTCTATTAACCACTTGTTTGTGCTTCTGTCTCCATTCCTACTTCTCTCTGTCTGTCTCTTTCTCTATCTGCCTCTCTGTTTCTGTCTCTATCTATCTGTCTGTCTGTCTGTCTGTCTGTCTGTTTGTCTGTCTGTCTGTCTGTCTGTCTGTCTGTCTGTCTCTCTCTCTCTCTCTCTCTCTCTCTCTCTCTCTCTCTCTGTCTCTCTCTGTCTCTCTCTCTGTCTGTCTCTGTATGTCTGTCTGTCTGTCTGTCTGTCTGTCTCTGTCTGTCTCTCTCTCTCTCTCTCTCTCTCTCTCTCTCTCTCTCTCTCTCTCTCTCTCTCTCTCTCTCTCTCTCTTCTCTCTCTCTCTCTCTACATTGGACTCTTCATTTCATTTCCTATAAGACTTGATACCGCCTCAAACCCATGGTGGAATAAACATTGAAATTTCCAATCCACTTCCGATAAGACTTCGCATCAGATCAAGTCTATGATGGAAGCGACATTGGCCTTTCCATTCCACATACGATAAGACTTGGCACAAAACATGTTCATGGTAGAATCAACATTAGCCTTTCTATTCCATCTACGATACGACTTGGCACCAGATCGAATCTATGGTGGAATCAACATTAGCCTTTACATTCCACCTACGATAAGACTTGGCATCAGATCGAATCTATGGTGGAATCAACATCGACCTTTACATTCCACCTACGATAAGACTTGGCACAAGGTCAAGTTCATAGTTCATGGTGGAATCAACACCGACCTTTACATTCCACCTACGATAAGACTTGGCACCAGATCAAACCCATGGTGGATTTAATACCGACCTTTACATTCCAACTACGATAAGACTTGGCACAAGATCAAGTTCATGATGGAATCAACATTGATCTTTACATTCAACCTACGAGAAGACTTGGCACAAGATCAAGTTCATGGTGGAATCAACATTGATCTTTACATTCAACCTACAATAAGACTTGGCACAAGATCAAGTTCATGGTGGAATCAACATTGATCTTTGCATTCAACCTACGATAAGACTTGGCACAAGATCAAACCTATGGTGGAATCAACATTGGCCATTACATTCATCCTACGATAACACTTGGCACAAGATCAAACCCATGGTGGAATCAACATTGATCTTTACATTCCACCTACGATAAGACTTGACACCAGATCAAACCTATGGTGGAGTCGACATTGGCCTTTGAATTCCATTTCTGATAAGACTTGGTACCAGATCAAACATTTGGTGGAATCGACATTGGCCTTTGCACTTCACTTCCGATAAGACTTGGCCCCAGATCAAATATATCGTGGAATCGACATTGGCCTTTACACTCCACTTCCGATAAGACTTGGCCACAGATCAAATATATCGTGGAAATCGACATTGGCCTTTACACTCTACTTTCGATAAGACTTGGTACAAGTCACTCTATGGTGGAATCGACATTGGCCTTTACATTCCATGATAAGATACCAGTCTTCTCTATGGTGGAATCGACATTGGCCTTTACACTCCACTTGGCCTTTACATTCCACTTCGATAAGACTTGGTACCAGTCTACTCTATGGTGGAATCGACATTGGCCTTTACATTCCACTTCTGATAAGACTTGGTACCAGTCTACTCTATGGTGGAATCGACGCCTTTACATTCCACTTCCGATAAGACTTGGTACCAGTCTATTCTATGGTGGAATCGACATTGGCCTTTACATTCCACTTCTGATAAGACTTGGTACCAGTCTATTCTATGGTTGAATCGACATTGGCCTTTACATTCCACTTCTGATAAGACTTGGTACCAGTCTACTCTTATGGTTGAATCGACATTGGCCTTTACATTCCACTTCTGATAAGACTTGGTACCAGTCTATTCTATGGTGGAATCGACATTGGCCTTTACATTCCACTTCTGATAAGACTTGGTACCAGTCTACTCTATGGTGGAATCGACTTTGGCCTTTACATTCCACTTCTGATAAAACTTGGTACTAGATCTAGTCTATGGTGGTGAAATCGACATTGGAATGGTGGACATTGGCCTTGAATTCCACTTCCGATAAGACTTGGTACCAGATCAAGTCTATGGTGGAAGTGACATTGGCCATTTTTCATTCCACCTCCGATAAGACTTAATACCAGTTAAAGCCCATGGTGGAATTCAACATTGACTATTTAATTCCACCTTCGATAAGACTTGTTATCAGATAAAGTTCATAGTAGAATCAGCATTGACTATTTCATTCCACCTCCGATAAGACTTGTTATCAGATAAAGTTCATGGTAGAATCAGCATTGACTATTTCATTCCACCTCCGATATGACTTGTCATCAGATCAGGTCCATGGTGGAATCAGCATTGACTTTTTCATTCCACCTCCGATATGACTGATTAACAGATCAGGTCCATGGTGAAATCAACATTGACTATTTCATTCCACCTCCGATAAGACTTGTTAGCAGATAAAGTTCATGGTAGAATCAGCATTGACTATTTCATTCCACCTCCGATAAAACTTGTTATCAGATAAAGCCCATGGTAGAATCAACATTGACTATTTCATTCCACCTCCGATATGACTTGTTATCAGATAAGGGTCCATGGTGGAATCAACATTGACTATTTCATTCACCCTCCGATATGACTTGACACCAGATCAACATTGACTTTTTCATACAAATTCTGATATGACTTGATACCATTTAATGTCCATGGTGGAATTAATATTAGCT
>JAXRKP010002737.1:5000-37956 GCA_037039925.1 Doris montereyensis
CAAACCTGAGGTACCTTATTTCCTCGTTTGTTTTTCCCTCCACAGTACATATTCCAGCAGAAGTACCCCTTCACACAGCATGACAACAGACATTACTTTCAAGACCACGGAGTGTACTTTGGAGACGTCAGTTGAACTCTTGGGGATTTTTTTTGGGGGGGGTTTAAGTTACGTGGGTTCGTGGTGGGGTTGGGAGGGGGAGGAGGTACCTCTAGGCCTATCATTTTCATTTTTTCTCTTTTTGTTGTTGTAAATTATCAGGATGTCACCAGTCAAATTACGAGTGTGTGTGTCAACAAATAAAACGCATTACACACACCTACACAAGAATAAATCTAAGCAAACAATTGAATAAGAAAAAAGTGATACTGGTATATTAGTTATTATAATGATACAATGTTTATGTCAATATATTGCATGTTATGATAGTGTGCAGGTGTAGTCTTCGTTTCCTTGAAACTTGACAAACGGGGAAAGTCTAGAAATGGGAGGGAGGGCAAAATTAAAAATCCTACCGAAAACCCTCTCTCTAAATTTATTTCATTTGTGCATAGTAATATTATTGTTGACAAAATATCGTATGAAAATTTGTCACGTGCGAAACGATGTAAATGTAATATTTTGGGAGCACAAGGCGCTCATATGGTTTGTGAGCACATGCCGCTCATATGGTTTGTGAGCACAGGGCGCTCATATGGTTTGTGAGCACATGGCGCTCATATGGTTTGTGAGCACAGGGCGCTCCATATGGTTTGTGAGCACAGGGCGCTCATATGGTTTGTGAGCATGCCACTCATATGGTTTGTGAGCACATGCCGCTCATATGGTTTGTGAGCACAAGCCGCTCATATGGTTTCTGAGCACAGGGCGCTCATATGGTTTGTGAGCACAAGCCGCTCATATGGTTTGTGAGCACAAGCCGCTTATATGGTTTTCTGAGCACAAGCCGCTCATATGGTTACTTTACCTTATACATGACTAAAAATGAACTTCCTAACCATTTTTTTAATAGTAGGCTATCAAGTATTGTTCTTAATTCACAACATACTGGTGAGCGGTTAATGAGTGCTACTGGTAAGTCTTACTTTTTCTTTCGCTATTTCATTTCTCTTTCATCTTGCTGTTACCTCTTAATTCACCATGAGATCAGGGTGGACGCGGCGGAATGGGGGTAGGGGTGGGGTGGGGTGGGGGAGGGTTTCAAATGTTAACTCGCAACACGCTAAATGCCATGTCGTAATCTGTGGAAGGTGGGAGCGTTATGCCACAAGCTTTGTTTGATTTGTTTGTCTGATTTGTTTGTGTGCTTTGTGTGTTTGATTTGTTTGTTTGATTTGTTTGTGTGCTTTGTTTGTTTGATTTGTTATTTTGATTTGTTTGTTTCATTTGTTTGTTTCATTTGTTTTTCTGATTTGTTTGTCTGATTTGTTTGTTTGATTTGATTTACCCACATCCACAACTTGGGTGATATCGAGTCTTTTGGTAGGATTTTTTTTATTTTGCCCGGACCGCCCTGTAAACAGCTATGGGGTCTTTAACGTGCACAGAGTGTTATGATCTGCACACAGGACCTCCCTTTTATCGTTCATCTCTGATGAGACTAGATGTCGATCGACCTACCAGGACCATGGGGATAGATTTTACTCGAAAACAAATTCGAGGAAATTTGTCAACCGTTGGCGGGACTTGAACCCATGACATCTTGGTTGAGAGATCGACACCTTGCCTCTGGACTACCGTCCCACAATTTTTTAGATATAATGTTCGACAAAATAGTAGAAGATTGTTTTGTTCTCTTGCCTGAACTCGTGACCTTTCTGAAATTTTAAAAAAGGCGCCATTTGGGTACTGGCGTTTATTAATTTTGCAGATATTTTGACATCTTGCTTTGACCCCTCAATTGTCATCAATGCTGGTATGAATCGCCTAACACTAACACCAACAGACAGCTATCCAGTTTGCTCCCCCAGGAAGTCGAGAAGAACTTCTGAATTGGTTCTCAACCAGTGCATGGGGGGATAACCTTGGGGATATTTCAAAATATCAGGGAGGAAAAAGGGGAATTACCACCACAGATTTGCAGACTTTAATATTTTGAATGCACCTTTTGAGGCAGACAACTTTGAAAAGTGGGTTGGCGGGGGAGAGGGGGAGAGACGGGGGCACATCTGACGATAGGGGGAAGGGGTACATGGGCCCAACAAAAATTGAGATCCACTGATGTAAAGTGAGCCTACGCACAAAAATTGTATGTGTGGAAGGATACGGCCTATGCATTTATCTTTTTTTTTTATCTTTATCTACCCAGGTGACACATCCCGTCCGTTGGGCAGGCGTTTACATCCAATCGGTGACCGTCTGCACCACACTGGGGTGGGCTTTCTGCACCACCGCTCACGAAACCCAATCCTGCACGATTACAATCCGATCACAGCGACATCTTTACAGGGAGCCAGGACAGACTGAGGCCCCTACACGGAGACGGTTTCCAAAAGTCTACAAATCTCCTGAGGTTTGGAATAATGAAAGTTTAAAAAACTCATACTAGATTTATTGTTTGCTTATGTGCATGTGCGTGTGTGTGTGTGTGTGTGTGTGTGTGATAGTGAGATTGTGTTTGTGTGTATGTGGCAGAGATAGAGAGTGTGTGTGTGTGTGTGTGTGTGTGAGAGAGAGAGAGAGAGTGTGTGGGAGTGGGTGAGAGAGAAAGAGGCAGACAGACAGACAACCAGACAGAGACAAAGAGAGACAACAATATATATATATATAGAGAGAGAGACAGCAAGATATAGATATATATATATATATATATATATATATATATATATATATATAGAGAGAGAGAGAGAGATAGAGAGAGAGAGAGAGAGAGAGAGAGAGAGAGAGAGAGAGAGAGATGGGGGGAGAGAGAGAGAGAGAGATGGGGGGGGAGAGAGAGAGAGAGAGAGAGAGGGAGGAAGAGAGAGAGGGAGAGAGAGAGAGAGAGAGAGAGAGAGAGAGAGAGAGAGAGAGAGAGAGGGGGAGGGAGAGAGAGAGAGAGAGAGAGAGAGAGAGAGAGAGAGAGAGAGAGAGAGAGAGAGAGAGAGAGAGAGAGAGAGGGAGGGAGAGAGAAAGATATAGGTGGATAGATAGGTAAATAAATATCTACATAGATTAGATAGATAGATAGATAGAAAGATAGATATAATATAGACACAGAGAGAGAGAATAATGTGTGTGTGTGTGTGTGTGTGTGTGTATGTGTCTGTGTATGCTGTGTGTGTGTGTGTGTGCTGTGTGCGTGTCTGTTCACTCGGGTACACTTGAACGTATTTTTGATGATTACGTTGATTTAACGGTAGTGAAGTCTCGGCCCAAAGGTGATCAAGAATATCCCATTCGTTTAGCACCAGCACGATGGACACAGGATAATGTGAATACTATTTATACTCCTTCCTACCTACATCCACCCCACCCACATAGTTTTATAATCGAAGTTTTGAGTTGCATTACAATGGCATGTATATTGAATCTATTGCATGGCTATTAGTTTTCTCTGTTCACCATGAACCATAACAATCATGAAAACGTTTAGTTAGCAGACGCCTTGCGTTTAAACATAGCAATCTGGTTGATGTCTTCTATTTGTAGCCAAGATTTCCAATCTGTTGCCGCGAAAACTCGCGATTTTCCAAACATTTTCACAAACTCTTGTTACCCCCAGAATGTTTTACTAATTTATTTCAAAATTGAATTTGAAGTTTTTTTGTTTTCATTTTTTTTATTGTGATCACTTTTCGATGAAACAAGACGAACTGATGGATTATGCCGCTTTTTTCTCCCGATAGGCGTGTTGGTACTTATCCTAACCTCTAAACAGGGAAGAACAGAGAAGAGTCATCTAGGCCCGAGTCGTAAGTCAGTCATGTACTGTCGAAGCAAAGAAATAAAGCCCACGACCTCACTCTAATAAGTCTAACTCTAAGTGATCGTTTCGATCTAATTCTTTCGTTCGCTTGAATCGTAGCCTTGATCATCAATCGATTTGAATCGTTCACACAGTGTAGAAAGATGGTGCGATATCGTGTTAACCAAATCAAAACAGCCCACCATGTCCCTGCAGAGCAGAGACATTTTGAGTTACATCGTATATATACATGTTTATAATATCATGTAGGTGGACTCACGTTAGTGGCAGCAAGCTTTTCTGCATAGTTTGCAACCTCGTGCTGGGCTACACAAGAAAACAATTGTGGAGGCTCATTCTAAACAACAGAAAGACATTTTAATTTTTTTTAAAGCAGTCAAGAGGGCAGAGAAAGAGGTGACGGTAGACCATCAAAAACGAATAGAAATGCAACAAAAAAAACAGACAAATGTTCCAGCAACAGAAATCAGGAGATACAAACAATCTTTAGGTTCAAGGGTTATAGAGGTGTATGTATAGATGCCAGTCCTCCTGACCTTGCAATCTTTTGGAACACTGTCAGCTCACGTGTTTCAGAGTTAGCAAAATGTGTAACGATAGAACAAGGAAATACGTCTACACATTAATTTCTGAGCGAAAAATGTCCTTGGATACTACACATCATGTTTGACTGTTGCCCCATTGTTTGTTTTAACGTTTACATACACATTGGGAATAACCAGCATCAATGTCATTTCAGTCCAATAGACTTGGAGCTAGATACCGTCTAACTTTGTATCAACAAACGTTCAATTCAACAGCATAGTAGGCTAATAGATCAGAAAACTTGGAATACCAGATCTAATTTTAGATGAAAAGGGGGGGGGGGGGGGGGCACGTTGTTTTTGAATGGTAACTTTGGAAATATCTGCATTTAACTAACTATATTAGGAGTAGTTCGATGACCTTAGAGAAACCAGATATTTTTTTTATTATTATTTTTTTACACGCCTTTGTGTGGCAACGATATCGGTCTATTTTTAGTGATTAGACCAAAATAAGTTTGTCATCGAACCTTCTTGGCCGGCTTTCTTGGTCTAATAACCATCAAAGAAATGGATATTACATTACATCTAGAATATAAAGACTTGCATCTCGATATCCTGCTATCGATCTAAAATATGCAAAATTAATTTCTAGAACGGAGATATGTATGCACACAGCAAAGAAAGATTGGGCCCTAGAAACTTGTCTATCTCTATATAAAAATACTAATTAAGAATAGAAATGGAATTAAATGAATGTCCATGTGCTATTCAAATAGAAACATAAATAAAATTATTCAGAGTTTTTAATTTGCTTGTTTTAAATCTTTTATTTATCATAAAAGTAAAATACATCACATCTGTTATTGCACTTTCCACCCCCTCAATAAAGTTGAGGGGTTTTTTTTCACCTGTGTTTTACGAACTATGTCTAAAATACCTATCAATATCACACGTTCATCCGATGATTAATGGGATTAATAATTCATCATCTCCTCAATTTTTTTTAAAACAATTTATCTTTGGCAGACGTCCGAATTGACTACTCAGACCACGAATTGGAATTCGACACCACACAAAACACCGATGCACGTGCTGGCCATATCACAGGAGCCTTTCCTCAAACACAACAGCTGGAAGTACTCCCACCACGGCCAGGCGCGTGTTTATCCTCCTTACAACCGGAAGTTGTCTCTACCAGTCCCCAACATCCTCAACAGATATGGCCCTGACTTCGCTACGGTTCCGGTTAGTCCGATGAAGGAAGCAACTCCGGCGGAATAATTTAAATTATCGGTTATAATAATAATGATAATGATGTTAGTTATTGCTAGTAAAAGTTAAAGTATTATTTTCATCCTCTAAAGTACGCTTTTCGTTGTCATCACGATGTGACACCGGTGTGTCAATGCATGTGTCATAATGAAAACATGAACTGTGTATATTATGACAGATACTTAGATCTAGACCTACATGAAGTTTATAATTGTGTTTTGGATGATTCTGGTGAAGTGTTTGTGTGTACATATTATCATTACGACAGTACACATACAGTGTCATCAGTGTAGCTGTCTGTACTATTACTGTTGTTGTTGTTGTTGTTAAGACCTCATTTAGTTGCTATTGTTAGGCTTAAATTTATCTAAATTGTTTGTTTCATTGAAATTTACTCTGTCTACCAAGTGCGATGATCTCGGGATGAATTAAGAGAAAACAGCAAGATGACAGATAGGTGAAGGGGTGAAATTAAAGAAGGATGTTTATGTCCATTCCAATAAATGTTGACTTATTGTCTTTAATAATAATAATAATAATAATAATAATAATAATAAGACAAGATAAGATAAGATAATCTGTATTTGGCCTTTTGGGAAATTCGTTTTAGTCACAATTTCATAACATTTCACAAACAAATGATCATTTCTTAAGTAATATAACAGGATACAAATTACATAGAAAAATAATAGTTTTTGATGATGATACGCATTATGCGATATCATATATAACCAACACGAAACACACTCTCCTTCTTCTCTCTTTCTCTCTCTCTCTCTCTCTCTCTCTCTCTCTCTCTCTCTCTCTCTCTCTCTCTCTCTCTCTCTCTCTCTCTCTCTCTCTCTCTCTCTCTCTCTCTCTCTCTCTCTCTCTCTCTCTCTCTCTCTCTCTCTCTCTCTCTCTCTCTCTTTCTCTCTCTCTCTCTGTCTCTCTGTCTCTCTGTCTCTGTCTCTGTCTCTGTCTCTGTCTCTGTCTCTCTCTCTGTCTCTCTCTCTCTCTCTCTCTCTCTCTCTCTCTCTCTATATATATATATATATATATATATATATATATATATATATATATATATATATATATATATATATATATATATATATATATATATATATATATATATATATATATATATATATATATATATATATGTACACTTACACACACACACACACACATTTATGGTAAACTTTAGGATTTAACAATAAAGGGAATTGTCATTATTATTTGACTACTTTGGCTGTCACCTGACAAGTAGGGGCATAACGATTGTTATATGTTAAAAATGGTGCAGGTTTTGTATCACATAATATTGGAATCACACGCATAATAATTCGTGGGGGGGGGGGGATCTTTTTTATCTGGAATTATTGTATTAGTATATATTTGTATTGGAATTACTGAGGGAAAACTTTATTTCAAGGTACATACCTATACAACGATACATTTGATATAAAAAAAACACATACACATAAACTAAATACACAAAAGTACTTAATGTATTAAGTAAATGTCTTGTATATTACATAAAGGTGTGTGCGTGTTTGTGTATGCATGTGAAATCGAAAACAAAATGTGATTTGTAGCTGCATAATGTCAGGTAATATATGTGATGATGTCTCTTTCTGTACATTTTTTTAGTTAATTTAATTGATTAGAAATTAGAAATCTGCACGATTTGATTTTAATTGATTTTTACCAAACCTCCACAATTACTACCATCTCGGGGTTTTGGTAGAGAGAGATTTTTTGGGAGGGTAAATTTTGCCTGGCCTGCCTGCCCTAGAAACAGCCAAGGGGTCTTTAGTGTTTTGATCTGCACACGGGACCTCCCTCCGTCTCCGGTTGGACTAAGTGTCGGGGTACGAGCCCACGGCCTTACTTTTAGTTTTGGTTGCGAGACTGACATCGACACCTTGGCTTTGAACCTGAGTCCCCCAATTGAGTGGGCAAGTTGAGTTTGTCTTTTGTTTTTGTTTTTTGGGGAGGGAACAAGGGAAAAAGAAGTAGAACAGAAGGGTTCCATAAACTAAACTAAATTATTGATGCTTTTTGTTTTGTAAAACTAAAACACACTCACATTTGTACATATGATTCATTTTTTTGTCACTGTTGATGATAGTAATAATTCATGAAATAGTATGAAAACAATATTAATATAAGAGTAAGTCTAACAAAAATCAAACACCACCATCACCTTCTTACTTTGCCTTGAAATGAAATTGACATTTCTTTTTTTCCTAAAATTATGTAGTATTAGTATAATAAATAAATGGAACTTCCATAGTAAATTATACCATTTTTTAATTCTCTCTGTGATATTTCTTGTTTTATTGAAATTTTCCTGCCCACCATATGTGATGACATCATGGTGAATAAAGAGGAAACAATAAGATAAAGGATAACTGGAAGAGGGGAAAGAAAGAAAGAGGAGCTACCAACCAGGGTCGCTCGCCAACCCAGCCACCCACCCTCTGTGATAAAAGATACCCTGTAGAATTTGCGCACAATTATAACTGGAACACTTCTTTGAAGACAATTTGATGTGTTGGGTTTTTCTTTAAATCTCATGTTGAAGGTTAATACATTTATATATCAATACTATAATTTGCCACTGTGATATCAATTACATGTATTATTTTTGACTCTCTGTGATGTGTAAATAGATTTTTATGTTCAAAATTTGAATATTATTATTATATTTTTATCTTTTATTATTATTGTTTATTATTATTATTATTATTATTATTATTATTATTATTATTATTATTATTATTATTATTATTATTATTATTATTATTATTATTATTATTATTATTTTATTATTATTATTATCATCATCATCAATTCAATTGACTTATCAGTATTACAATCTGTAACAATCATTGTGCTTTTTCAATATAATCCACTGCTTGTTTTTGTTTTGTTTTTAATTCATTTTGTGGAGAAGCAGAATGACCTAGTGATGGATGCTTATATAAGTTTGTAAGTTATAAGTCAAATAAAGATTTGTTGGGGTTTTTTATTATATAATTATACATTGCTCTCGCTGTCTGGGTTGTTTTTCCTTCACTCAACAAGCATGGTAGTATACATACACTCGATTACTAGATCGAGTCAGTATTAATCCTGAGGTTACGCAGGTAGGCGTGAACGATACTATTCAGACTTCTTAACTTACAAAATAAAATTTGTTCAATATGAAAATTCTACTCAAGGACAGGTAAACAATGAAATCTTCATTAATTAAACGTCACTTCTGCTAGAAAAAATGTTCTCAAATGAAACCGATTTTGGGATCATTTAGAAACTACATGCAAATATGATTACTTTAAGTTGCCTGGCAACACAAAGAACGACCAACTCAGAATTATATATAGATATTAAGCATGTAGAAATAGAAAACTTGTTTCAAATTAATTAAGGCTCAGAACATGAAGATGAGGAAAAAGATGGATTTATATTCTGTATTCTCGCATAAGTACAGGATGACCACCTGTACAACATTTATCCTTCAGCAGACTATTTCATACAAAGGTCTTCTCAACTCCCTGGTAATCATACAGCAGCCTATTAAGTGCATCATGTTAACTGACAAGATCTTTCTCTACCTATAATTATAGCTGGGTACTCATTCACACAAGTCGTGTTGGTGGCCGAGTGGTCAGGCTGCCGGACTGGGGATCATGAGGTCCTGGGTTCGATTCCTGGCAACGCCAGGCCTGACGTTGTGCTCCTTGGGAAAGACACTGAACACGCAGTGTCCCCACTCGTCTCAGGTACAAAATGGGTACAAGCGCTAGCTTGGGAGTAAAAACATGCGTCAGACTAGTGTCATGTCCAGAAGGTGATTATTACCACCTGTTCCGCTTCACGCTATAGAAACCGGGATAAACTCCGGCTCTATAGGCCGTAATAGCCTTGAAGGAATTTTATTTTATTTTTGTACTCATTCACATATGAGTTGGGACAGCAGTGACGTAAGATTCCTAATAGTACAACGTCCTGAAAACACAATGGGCCTGCCAGTGCCACTGCCAGAGATTTGATTAATTTGAACCATTGTCGTTGTGATCACAAACTCATAATATAATGCTACCAATTGACCATGAGACCTCATAATTATCCTTCAGTATAACTATCCTTCTGATTCTGAGGATTATATGTTTACCTGATGATTTCGATTTGATTTGAATTGAATTTACCCACATCTACAACTAAGGTATCTCGGAAAGGGGGGGGTCATAGGGTTTTATATTTTGCCTAGACTGCCATTTGTAAAGTCAGTGGATCTTTTATTTTAATGTGCACAGGGTGTTGTGATATGCACACGACGACGGGTCCTCTTTTTTTTATGGAACAAGGTTGTCGACGCACCTTTTCTTGACCAGGGGGTGGATTTTAGTTTTACTCTGGAAAAAATCAAGAAAATTGTTCAACCGTCCAGGTACGAACCAATGACTTTTTGATTTAGAGTTAGAGGCCGACACTTTGCCTTTACTCTGTGTTTACATGACAACACTATGAGATTTTTTGTTTTAATGCTACTACTACGCTACTAGTACTTGAGGCGTAGTAGCTGAACTCTAGTGTTGTGAGCTGGTAATCACGACACTGGTTCAAACCCCACGACTGACACAGGTGGGGTTTTTCATAACGTTGTACTTGTACTCCACTTTCCTCACTTGACTCCGATGTGAATGAGTACCCAGCTATAGGGCAGGGCTCGAACCCACTACCTTTTGGTTGACTACTGGATCCCCCAAAACTTTTGAAAGAATCGTATTTATAGTATTTAGGATCTAAATGGAAAGGAAAACTTGAATCAAGTTTTGACTCAAATACGTGAAATATCAACTAGTGCTAGATTTGGAGATTTGAGCAAAACTTTACTCAAACTGTCAGCCTGTCGCTATGCATCTTGCGTCACTAAAAATATATCTTAGCACCTCTTACCCCAAAAAAACTGACAAAAAAATTAAAACACAAGAAACATATAGAGCAAAACTTCACTCAAACAGTCGGTCTGTTGTATCCTTCCCAATATATCTTAGAACCTTTGACCCCATAAGATCTGACCAAAAAACCCATCAAAAAACACAAGAAAAGCACTGTTTGTTAAAGAATACACTCATGCTTTATTTGAAATGTCACAGTTGAGGCGCGCAAAAGCAATTAAACTCTCCACACAATGCAGACACATCATATCAATGACAATCGTACATCCTTCCATTTCTATTTTATTACCATTACTATAAGGTTAAATTTTCACTTTGACATGCTTACAACTTAAAAACACAACAAAGCTCAAAATGAAAGAATGAAAAAAAAAAAAACTGGTTACAATACTAATGTCCTTAATACTAATTTAGCTTGAGAGAAAAGAAGAGACAGAATATGGCAGAGTAAGAAATAATGGATTATACAAACAAGTCATATCAGTAAATTTATTATCATTGGGTACACTTTTAATATCATTTAAAACAAGTGCGTATAGTTTACTTAATCACTGAAAATAATGCGCCTCTAATCACCGTCTATCAACTGAAATTAAAAGTGCAGTCTTACAAAGGATGTGTTGTCCACCAAATGAGGCAGTTACAGATGAAATATTAGGTCTAATGATGACAATTTCTTTAACCAGAAAATGAACACCAGTGTGCAATTTAAGCCAGAAATCCTATTGCTGTTTTTTTTTCCACATGCCTTGACTGAGTAAAGGCATCTACAGATTTCAGAGCATAGGTTATTGTTATGAAAAGGAAATCTTTGACAATTAACTCCGTATTGTAGAAAGCCAATCGATGAAAATATGACTTTCTTCTGAAAAGGTCGATTTGACAAAAGAATAAATACTTTAGAAAAAGTAAAATCTATACAAGAAAATAATTACTTCTAAAGAGCCAATGCTATGAAAGATCGTTTGGATGTTGGTTGGGTTTTTTAAACCAAACAAGATGATGTGCTACCAACAATAATTTGTTTAAAAAGCCATGCCATGACAACATTAATAATGATTGACTTTAAAGATTAAAATATTGATGGTATCGGGCACAAATCGGTCTAATTTAGATCCTATTAATAATCAACATGTAAAATTTGATGTTTGGAAGGTAACTTATAATGAGTTTATACAGTTTTCCGGTTCCCATGTAATTGTAATTGCAAAATTTTTTTTTTTTTATTTGGTCAGTTCGTGCGCTCAATATCATCGATTTAATATAATTGTTCTAAATATAAATAATAATTCAGAGGACAGAGAGAAGGAAAACAGGTGTCAATTTCTCAACAACAATAATTCAAAAACATTACTGCCACTGTGCCTCACCACTCACAGATCTGTGTTTATGAAACACAACCCTGGGGAAATATGGTTCATGTAACTTGCAAAAATGTTCTTTAATTGGCATCGTTGTCATGTTAATCTAATCACTGGTTCTCAGCAGATCTCATTGATCACCCTGAGTAGAAAAACCCTGAACAATTCACACAATCGTTGCAACAACATCAGACACATGATGATACATGACATGTGACAAGATTCATAAGAGAGTGAAAGACAGAAATAATCATGAGTGGACCGGGAACAACCATTTTGCAAGAGGCAGCGTGAGAAAGAGTAGAAAAAAACAGATTAAGAAAAAACACATGCACGCACACACACAAACACATGCAATAACAAAAATAACAGCATGCCCCATTGCTTCAATCCTACACTTTTAAGTTTGATGAACGCACAAAAGCAATTTTTTCAAGTCACACTTTTATACTTTCAAATCCCACTGCTTTTGTTTTTCTTACGATTTTTCATACTGCTCAATACATTTCATTCCAAATTCAAAATTTCACTGGCTTAACTGTAGCAGAAGGCTCTGCCTGTTATCGGCCTTAAATATCTCACAAGATTTTTTTAAACTCTCCAGACGAGATATTTAATATTAACATGTCTTTGTCTCACAAAACATTAAGATTAATCTTACTTGTGATATATTGTGGGTTCGTTTCATGAATCGCTATTCAGTTTTTAACATACTGTATCTATTACTATTAATATCAACCTTTCAACTACTTATATTTTCAACATTTTCATCTTTCAAAACAGATCTTCACAGATTATGACATATCTATTTTTTAAATGCCCTTACACAGCTTACTTTTTCATTGCATTCTATAGGTCTCTTATAGAAGTTAAAGATGTGATTTAAGGTATAATGTAACTAGATACAGACATATGTATGTAGATAAAAAAAATAGTAAAGAGAGAAAGAGAGAGAGACAGAGAGGGAGAGCGAGAGAGAGAGAGAGAGAGAGAGAGAGAGAGAGAGAGAGAGAGAGAGAGAGAGAGAGAGAGAGAGAGACAAACAGACAGACAGACAGACAGACAGACAGAAAGAGAGAAAGAGAAAGAGACAGACAGACAGAGAAGGAGAGAGGGAGAGACAGACAGAGAGAGACAGAGACAGAGACAGAGAGAGAGATACAGACAGAGAGTTGATATCTACATATTTCGCCTTACAGCATAATAGGTAAAATAGCTACAGTACCTACTTCCAAAGACTACAATCGTACAGATATTGCATTCTCTTTCTTTGTTCTCATTTTTTCTTGCCCCCTTTTTTGATCTTCAATCATGCAAATCAGTCTTTTTCGTCATGTATCTTAATCTCTCATTCTCTTCTAAATATTGTAAATCATCAGTGTGCATGATTCCATTCTGACATAAGTTGCAGCACACCAGAAATGGAGCATTACTAATTATTTTTTTCCATACCCATCTTTTCTTTTTTCTTATGTTTGTTTTATGTTTTCGCATAATGACAATATGGGGTTTTTTTCAACTTCCTTCATCGTTATTAAAAAAAAAGCATCCAGCATCTAGTATGTTCTGAATATAATTATGTTATCAGTTCTTAAAACAAATATACCCCCCCCCTCATTTCCTCCTCCTCCCCACCACCCAACACATCTGGTAAAATCTAAATATCACAAACAAAAACAGGAAACGTGGGTAAATCTATTCTTTATGCTTAAAGGGTAAACAGCTAGCCCTTCCAATGAATTTCAAGAAGAGCTTGAAGAATGCTCCTGGGGAAAATTGTATCGCAAATGAGCATCACCTCCCTGGAAAAATACTATTCCACTTTATAAAGACAACACAGGTGACAGACATACCGTCCTGATATTTGATTTTGATTTGATTTTACCCACATCCACAACTAAGGTGACCTCTGGGTATTTTGGTAGAATTATCAATTTTGCCCTGATTGCCCTGTAAACAGCCATGGGATCTTTAACGTGCACAGTGTTGTGTTATGTGCATGGGACCTCCTTTTCATTGTCCATCTCCAATGGGACTAGGTGTCAATCCACTTACCTCGAAAATTCATGAAAATTATTCAAACGTCAAGGAGCTTGAACCCACTACCTTTTGGTTGAGAGGTTGACACCTTGCCTCTGGTCTACCGAGTCCCTGTGTCCTGATATTAGCCTAACTCAAAGGTATCAGGACAATTCAAACTGTTAACGTTTAACAAGGACTGTTGATCAGAATGGACATTTTCATCCTATATCTAATTCACTATAGACCCTCATGCCATACTCATTATAAGAATATTTAAAATTCAGTATGAATGAAATACAATATAAATGCAACAAAGTTAGGTATCTCATATAGAATCTCAATTCAAACATTTCAATCCTTGTAAAGCTTCTCTGAATATAATGTAAAAGAACACTTTTTATTTTTATGCTTTCTTGATTAAACTTGTACAAGATTTGGGTTGCTGAGTAAAATCTGAAATTGACAAGATTTTTTTGGAAATTTTCAATTTAATTGGTAACCAAAGTGATAAGAAATAACTAAAAAAAAGCATTATAAACTGAGGTTAACTATCATAACTATCGCTGTGTTAGCTTTCTTTGTGGTGACTCAGATCTATTTCCCTTTGTCCATCACATAACAAAAACTTTCTCCAGATCGTCCACATGAAAGATTTCCTGGGTGCGAGGACAGACGACTCTACCGTCATTGTCTAACGCCATGTTTTCCAGAGCCTGGAAGAAAAAGATAAAATCGTCATAAAAATGAACAAGATTGAACAAGAACAACAGATAAAATTTTATTCCTTTTTTTTCATTGAAAATATGATTACTTTAAAGTAACTGCTAACAAGTCACTATCACTCAACAATCCTAAACAATCTATTTCCATTCTAATTAAAACACATTCTATGTTACAGAAAAATAACGATTGACTGTCAATATTAAAATTGGCCTCTAAATAAATGCTTCTAACAGACAGTAAACTATTCAAAGATTTATCACAGAAAGAAAACAACCCTCAGATAGTAAAAACTACACACAGACAGAAAACTACACACAAGCTTACCACAGATAGTAAACTATACACAGGCTTAGCATAGATAGTAAACTACAAACATGTTTACCACAGACAGGAAACTACACACAAACAGAAAAGTACACACAGGTTAACCATGAATCGTAAATGACACAAAGAAAGTAAACCACACACAGAGATAATTACACACAGGCTTACACAGACAGTAAACTACATATAAACTTACCACTGACAGTGAATTACAAACAGACTTACCACAGCCAGTAAACTCCAAACAGGCTTACAACAGACGGTAATTAACCACCAACAGAAAATTACACACAGGCTTATCGTAGACAGTAATCTACACAAAAAAAGTAGCCTGCAGCAGACAGTAATCTACACATAAAAAGTAGCCTGCAGCAGACAGTAATCTACACATAAAAAGTAGCCTGCAGCAGACAGTAATCTACACAAAAAAAGTAGCCTGCAGCAGACAGTAATCTACACATAAAAAGTAGCCTGCAGCAGACAGTAATCTACACATAAAAAGTAGCCTGCAGCAGACAGTAATCTACACATAAAAAGTAACTTGCACAGATAGAAAACAACATATTTACATTCTTACTACAGACGGTAAACTACACACAGGCATTAGCTGGAGAGTAAAACCTGCTATGAACTAGCATCCCATTCAAGAGGTGAGGTGCGTTCACCTGTTCCGCTTCACACTATAGAAACTAGGATAAGAAGAAGCCGCTCTATGGGCCTTAAGGGGACATGCGGCACCTGGAATAGGCCATTTGGGGTCTGAATATCAAAATTGAGGTTATGGCATTTCTTTTTACTTCCACTTCTTAGCTTTACTTATAACCATCCCCAAGTCTGAATTCCCTGTCTTTCTGTGAAAAAATAGTCTTTGATGAAGACAACAACTGTCATCAGTTTCGTGATAAATTATCATATTTTGCCTTACTTTGAGGCCCTCACAAACCTACAACGCCTTGAAGATAATAGGATCGTCCTACATTACCATTACACACCTTGTCGTATGACCTGTGCTTTCATGCTGACACTAGACAGTCAGCAACAATAGTATTATTTCGCTATAGTACAATATTATTGTATTCAGCAGTGCTAACAAAGCCCACACTTCAATATGTGGGCAAAGGCTCAAATGTCACAAACATTCGGGGGAACAGTCGCAAGTCTCTCCCTCTCTCTCACGGTTGGCCAATTCAACCAATAAACACTGCTCTTGCGCGATCACGCATTTTGGTTCCCAGTCGGTTTCCCAATTGTGAACATATTCATTCCATTTATGCATCATTTTTATTATCATTTGATGCATGTTGTTTAATATCACGAGTAAAAAACTCTTGTGAGCCGAAAGTTGTGTAAAACGTGTGTTTTTGTACCCTTTTAGTGTTATGAAATTTCAATTTCATTTTTTCTCAAAATGTTATTTTTTAGACTATTTTTTCGCTGTTTGGCCATATCTCTACATATTTTGTCATGAAACTTCGCATGTTGATAGCCATTTACTGAACAAACAAACTTTTTAAAAAAAAAAGGTTTTCCGTAAAATGTATACTTTTTGCAAAAAATATTGTCTTCATAATTTTGTATGTTTTATATGGCAAACAAAAAAATCATCAAAAAACATGAATATAACTAAGAGTCCGAATTTTGTTTTGAAAGTTTATAGTCATTACCTTGAACAACTTGTATGTAAAGTTTACAGCGATTTGGTCAATACGTTTTTCTAAATAGCAATGTAAGATAACGTGTAAACAAAAAGCATAAATATTTAAGATGGTGACTGTTTCCATGGCATCCAAGTAAACAACACCATATAACTTCATGTTTCAATACACTGATTACATATGTGTATAATTTAACCCAAAAAAATCAAAAGTAAAAAAAAATTGTTTCAGAACCCGCATATCCCATTTGCTGCCATGTGCCCATAAATTCTATCTGTCAGATTGTGCATGCTATGTGCCAGTAGAATTTATGGGCTCGGGCCAGTAAGTTTGTGCATACAATATGCCATGTGCCAGTAGAATTAACAAGCTTACGATATATGTTTCAATATGTTTGTTAAGTGGTCTAAGGGACATAACAGCATAAAACACTTGGATATGATTTAAATAACATCCTTTCAGATATACGGTCAATTTCTCCCCAGCACTGCTTTTGTTTTGTGTCCTGCTTTGTTTTATAATGACTCGAAAGAGCTTTATTTCTACGTTATTTGTTGCACAGACTTACCCTCCAGCCATAAATACGGCCGTTTGGAAGCATCATTGGAGGGTTGTGCTCATTGAGGGGGAAACTTGTGATGCTACACACCAGCTTTGAATTGGCACAATGCGCAAAATGGCAGGGGTCGTGCCAACTCGTTTAAGTGTGTGCTACATACGGGACAGTTCTGTGTTGTGAACTTTTACATCCTCCTTATAACAATGTCTGCGAAAAAGTTAAGGCATTATCAAAATCATATCATACTTGTGAACTGTACACCCACACAATATGCTTCCATGCTATGTAACATGCATGTACAACAAAGACGAGATCTTGAATTGCACACAAGCCAATTTAGTGAACACAAACTAAAGAAAACTTGTCCTAACAAAATAAACTTTAATTTGGAGAGATATAGCTTTGGAATCAATTTTTTTCTCTTTTACAATACTAAATGCATTTGTTTAAACCAATCTAATTCACCAATCCAAGACACACAAAAAAAGAGGGGATGGGGAGAAAAATGTTCAACACCTATCAGGCATGAACCTATGACCTTTGGATTGACAGGCCAACACCTTGCCTCTGGACCATCGAGTTCTCTTGCATTGCTGCCGGTGTGTAGTGAGGGTTAAATCCTCACTAGACACAGGCAGCAATATCCCACAATTTTTGTCGAAGCCATTCATTGCAGGTGAGTTAAAAGAGTCGTTCCTTTATCCTCTCTGTTACAATCAGGCCAAGAAATAATGGTATACTCTATAATAATGGTATTTCAACAAAACATTAATTAGGCAACGGGATTTAACAGACAATGTCAAGACAAAGCATTCAAAGGATACGGCGTTTTCAAGGATGACAGTCCCGCCTGCAGAGCAGCTGTGAACACAGAGGTGCTGTTGAGTTGGTGGAGTTTGAAGTTTTCATAACGGAATTGTAAAACAAGTTTTTGCCACTTTTCCTGGTCAAATAGTTCCTGTTGACAGCAAAAAAACAAATGTCGTCGCCACTTTGACAAAAATTGCAGCAAGAAAAACAAAAAACAAAAAAATTGATGATGTATGACAAAAATAAAATAATTCCTCTGATGTTACGAAGCAATTTTTACATATTTTTTTAAACAACAAGAAATGGCAGAGAGCACAAACATTGGGTGCTTCAGGTGTATGCCATCAATTTGATCCCTAGAAGGTTGGATCTGGTTTCTAGTTTGTTTCTCTGAAATTTAACCCATCCACTGCGTAATGATCTCAAGAGTCAATCGAGAGGAAAGGGCCGATGAATGACGTATGAAATAGTGAAAGGAAAAGACTAGGGTGGGTATGTTAACCACCCACAAGGTATTTAGTGGCATACCAGACATAAAAATTTGGAGCATCCTAATATACATTGTATGTCTACATTTTAATTCTGTTACATTGTATCTGAAGGCTTTCAAGTGTACTTATATATATCGTAACTTAAGCAATTTTCTTTATTTTCTTGATTGACGTTGGATCTAGCCTTTTGCCCATTACAGGGCTGACCTCCCAATATGTTAAAAGGTTTAAAAGGTTTAAAATCGAGATGCCTGCTAGGAGGACGGACATGGAACAATCATGAACAACCAAAATGTCAGAGGTGAGATTATTGAATTTCAAATGGGGGTAGATCACTCTTGCTCTCTTTAAACCAAAGAAATTCATGAGATCATTAACCCTTTTCTGGCGGGTCCCGTATATTTGCATGCCGCTGGTCACTCTAAGCACACCTACGCTAATGACTGGTCCCATACATTTGCGTCACTGGCTTCCCAGCAAGACAAAGCATTAGTGGCGGGTCCCGTATAACTGCACTGCAGTGCACTCAAAAAATGGCTTTGGGAATGCCTCTATTTTGACCAATTACACTGATCAACCCACGCCACGCCAACCCGGAAAGTCTATTCTTCTAAAGGGGTGAAAGTGATAGTTTATTTCCGAGTCTAACACACACTTGATATATTTCTTATAAAGAGATACAAAAACACACAGAAGCTCTATCTCAAATGCAGGCTGTGGACCCTCTGCAAAGTGGACAAAACCAAAGACTCTCATCGTCGTATGGCCAATGCAACTTCTGACAGATGTCAATTACTTTAGTAACAAGCTCCACTCACAAGTAAGAAATAGTGATTGATACAAATAAAAGATATCAGTGGCCAATCACATGGCACACCTATGGTCAGCCTGAATGGAGGGCGTGACCTTCAGCCAATAGAAAGAAACCATGCTCATGGTTGACCAATCATTGTGTTGATATTGTCAAACGTCACATATTTCAAAATATATCTCCACCTCTTTTTCACATAAGAATGAAGAGATTGGAGTGTTGGGAGTATGAGGAAATGTTGAAGCTTTCATCTGAGTTCAGCGACCAGCAACAAAGGGACTTTGATCTCTCAAACAGATCATTTCATATGGTCATGATGACATGTGGTACCTGGACAAGAGAAAGGGCGCTATGTGAAGTGTATAGACATGACAAACTACAAGGCTACCTTCCTACCGTATAAAAAGAACTAAGGATGGAGGTTCACATCCAGAAGTGGGGGGAAGATGTGAAAAACCACTGGATTGCGTAAGGGGTGGGGGCTGTTTGTGAAGAGGAGGATTACTATTGAACTGTAGGAAGGGAACAGCCAAGAATACAGAGCGATGTCCACTCATATCATTGTAAAGGAAAAGAGAGGGTGATACTAATGATAGACATAAGGCAGGGAGGGAGTTTTCAAAAGCATGGGAAGCATGTTGCTGAGGTGAGGTGTTAGGTCTGGAATAGAGCATGTAGCACACACTTGTGAAAGCAATAAACCGGGGGGGGGGGGGGGGGGGGGGGGGCTTGTTTCTTTCATCATGGGAATGTGCACACTGGACTCGGTCATGGGATTAGCGAAAAGCTGTTGGACATTTTTCTAGTATCAATAATACTAATACTATTAGTATTATTGTTGCCCCATTTTATTTAGATGGGAGGATGAAAATGATTCCTTTAAAACTAAAAAATAAATGCTGTTCATTGAAATTCTACTAGATAATTTTCTACACGGCCAGCCACGTTATTATTGAACGACTGGAGTAAAGCCTGACCATGTAGCCACGTGGTTCCCCTCCCCTCTCTTTATGAGCGTCTGCTTCTGCATATTAGTAGTTAGTACAGTGTTACTCTTACATCAAGTTTAACGACACTGGGAATAACGAGAGATGTGTTTTTCCAACAGCCATATATATATGAGGAGAAGATGATAAATGCTTTAAAATGAAATGTTATACAGAGATATGCCAGCATGATGATGGAATCAGATAATGATCTTGGAATAACAAATGCAATATAATACCCTAGAAATACCATACGTTTTTTTGTAAATTTCATGCATTTTTCTGAATCCGAATGATAAATGCCTTATTTTTTTATCTATTACTTCATATGTTTATAATGTCAATGTGACATGTTATTTAATAATCATTATCACCATGGAGCTCAAATATCCTTTAATTTGATAAATATATGTCTCAAATTCATACCTCTGTTAATTTCCATTTTGCTCTTGAAATACAATACAATATGTTTTTCGCATTTTTCTTGCATATTTTTTTCATAATTTGTGTCATATTCTTGAATCTACTGTTTCCTATGAATATAGTGTTCAAATGTAATTTAGTTTATCTCATAGAACTCAGAATATCCTTTGATTTTATATATGTCTCAACTTTATAGCTCTCGAAATACAATACGTTTTTTCAATTTTCTTGCATACTTTTCTTAGTAATTTTTATCATAATATTGAATTTACTGCTTCATATGTCTACAATGGGTTTTCTGGGAATGCCATTTTTGACGAAAATGGGACAAATCTAGTCTATCATATTAGTGGATAGAGCAGTTCATTCCCGTCATAATGATATCATAAAATAAGCTCAGTGTCGATTCTTTGAATTTATAGCAAAAAATTTTAAACAAAACTATCTTTCAACACAGCTATTATACAATAAAAGCCGGAAATATTATCTAAAGTAAGTACGGCAAGTTGGTACTCATTTTGATCATCACAATAAACGCTATCCAAAACAACCTTATTTGAGGATCTATTATGAATATTGCCTTAAATCGGCTAGACATTACGGAACACATTCCGTGCACCTATTATCAAAAGACACCATCTCAAAATGAGTAAAAAGGTGCTGGTGCACTTGAAACAGTGTCAATAAGAAGTAGTTGAGAGCCTCTCAAGGTTTTATGACGTTTCAAAGTGTTATCCTACTCTTTTTTTAGGTTTATGGGAGAAAAATGTATTCAAATAACAGAAAATGAGAGAAAAATACGATTTTCTCAAAATGTCCTTTTTTGTTCATTATTTCCTATCTACTTTTTATTTCTCAACGTATCTTCATGA
This sequence comes from Doris montereyensis, assembly GCA_037039925.1. Classification (NCBI taxonomy): domain Eukaryota; kingdom Metazoa; phylum Mollusca; class Gastropoda; order Nudibranchia; family Dorididae; genus Doris; species Doris montereyensis. Next base: position 26,696 of record JAXRKP010002737.1, read on the forward strand.
AATTTGGTATGGATGATGAGTGGGGGAAAACAAAGAAATGGTCAGATGCTTTTTTTTATATGTATTATAGTTTTGGAAAAATTGAATTTTTTCGTACAATATTTTTGAATATTTTTGGTTGTTCTCATATGCTATTTTCAAAATTCATAAAATCAAATCTTAATAATGAAAAAAATCCGATCTGATCAAATTTAGATATTGTACCAAATAAGGTGTGTGCCAAGTTTTAAACAAAAACTGAAAAACCCTATCGGTGTTGAAATTGGTCAAATTTGGGGCAAAATCACCACCAATTACAACAGAAGGTGTACAATATGACACATCAAATTCTTTGTTAGAACCTGACGGATTCGATTATCACAAGTGCACATGAATTGAAACCATAAGGGCTTAGTGAGCATCAAAAATGAACCACTTCCACCATCCAACTGAATACAGAAAATATTCTGACATGTTTAATTGATTTTCTGCAATAATCCATCACAAACATCGTTATTTATCTACCAAAGTGGTTAATAATACTGTTTACTCATGAAATCAGTCTCGATCAACAGTCTTTTTGCAAAAAGATGCACTTTCTTTGTTCATGAGAGTCGAGATCTCGAATTCAGTTTCACTGTCGTTCTTCCAAAATGGCTGAGCCCAGTGAAGTCGACATGAATACGAACACCCTTCTGAAAGTTTTGAACCTGAATAAAAGTGATTCTCGAGCATACTCTGATCAGATCACCTCATATTTTGGTGAAAGAACTGATGAAGACGATTCCTCATCTGATGAAGGTAGGTTGAATCTACTTGTCTTGTACTTTACGCTACTAGATCTAGAATCTAGATCTACTGTTGTGTTTTGTAGTACATGTTATTGTTATGATCCTACTACTTGCGTTGATTGTGTATTACTTTTATTAGTGATACTCAAGTTACTGTAAGCTCATCTAGATCTAGTTCTAGACCTAAATTATAGATCTACTTTGCTGTTTATGGAAATTTATTAAAAATCATTATTACTATTAGACTAGACTATCAATCTAATTTCTAAATATTCTTATCTAGATCTAGAGTGTTTTAATTTTGTAATCAGTGGGATCTATGATCCAATTCTAGAATCTCAAGTAGATCTAGTTCTAGCTACTCTCAACTAGATCACAATATTATTATAAATGTAGACGTGATGATTCTGTAAGCTATTCCTTAGCCATAGCTCAGGGTAATAATGGACAAAAGGCATGATGGACAGAGTAACTCACGCATAGATGCATAGTGATAAGTACAAGATTATGTTGCTATTGAGATCAAATGCAAATGCACAACGACAGATGAAGGCATGACAGACCAATCAACAGACAAACATACTCTGACACCAGGACATATTAATATTTCTTTTCATTCTTCTCATACCAAACATGTTCTTTCTTTCTTTTTTTTGCCAGATGATGAATGTACTGATGATGATGACAACTCTAATGCGTTTTTCTCAATTCATCTTTTCCCAACCTCCCGTTCGTAAAATGGGCATATCTCGGGCTGTATATTAGATAATTGAGTCAAATAAAAGCAAAATGCTCAGAAAGATCTGTAGAATGCAAAAATATGTTTATCAGAGAAAGTCAAATTTGAACGATGTGAAGGGTTTTCCCATGCCGCCACCCATATATGCTCATAAATGAATAGTCATTTAAAATTATTCTTTTATTATGCATCAAAGATGGCCGAAAAATGCTTTTCTGAAAATGTCGAAAATGTTATAAGTTAAATAAAATTTGAATATTCATATCTTTGTTATTTGTGAATCAATTTTGTTGAAATAAAGTGTGCTTTTCATAGTTTTTCAAGTTGTATCCGAATAAAGCATAGTATTCAATATTTAGGTAAATACTAAAAATGGCTTGTGGAATCTATTTCTTTCCGTCTTTCATAATCTTCCTCGTTCTCTTTACGTCTCCTTTCCTCTTTCTCTCTCCCCTCCTCTCTCTCTGTCTCTCTTTTATGGCAGTTGTATTTTTTTCTTCTTTCTTTTTGTCTTTTCCTTTTGTATATTGTTGTTATGAGGCTTGTTCTGTTGATGGAAATTGTAATGGGCCGTTGCACCATTGGGTCTATTAGTATTAGTTTCATTCAGCACTGTTTGGTGTTTATTTGTTTCTGTGTCTCCTTGTTGTTTATGAAGGTTGCGCACACTGAAGATTTCTCAGTCCTGACCCCGTTTTCTATCTATTAGTATTAGACATTTCTATTCTCTTCATTATTTGTTGGCCAATTGCAGTATTATTCCATGTCATGTTCAATAAAAGAAGGCTGTAATAGATGTTATTGTTAGTAAACAATGCAATCTAAACACGATGACAATACCGATAACAAAGTGAATTGTCCGCTATGTCACCTAACTAAATGGAGATAAAAAAAAACAATCAGCATAATCACAGCTACGTCGTTGTCAAGCACGGCAGCCTCGTCAGCGGGGTAAGAATATTATCGATGCCACGTGCGGAAGCCTCATACACAGCGGAACGAGATTATCGATCGATATTGAGGTCAGCCGGCAGGTTAGCCTTAAAAGGTTAAAATCCTTTCTGATTTGGAAGACATGTCAAACGTATCTTCTTTTTTAATTGTCTTGTCTTTTCCAGCTTATTCTGCGATAAATGAATCTTACTAAAAAAGGAATAATGGTCCATCGATCTAAACTTACATTGTATTGATCATATTGTAATACTCCAGTTTAGCATTCAAATTGTCAATCTTAACTATAAGATAAACATAGAAATGCAAATAACTAAACATCAATAAAAAAGCTTATTACTCTGCAGCACTTCAATATTGAGCTTTCAAATAAAATTCAGGGCTTAAACATCGCTAAAAATAAGTTTTGAAGCCATCAGAGCTAAAAAGCTCTCATTGTGTCCAAAAATTTTAATACTTAATTATTGGCTCAACTTTGGAGTGACCAAGGATTGCAATACCTTGTATGGGTTACATTTTGATTTAAAGCTGAACGCATAAGCATTCCCATGAGCTTCTGGACATCATTCACTTGGCTTTCTTCTATTGTTGAAAAATATTTCCTAGCATGTCTGAACCAAAAGGAAAAAAACAGACAAATTCATTATAAGCAAATTATGAAGAATAATGCGTAAGTCTGAATGATTGCTAACTGAACTGTGATATTTCACCCTTGTTTTGAAGATTTTCTTCTATATAATAAAATAATGATTTCAACTATCAATCTTTTCAGATATAAAGTTTAAATCTTATATAACATAATGTAATGATATGCCAAAGTTAGATAATAACTGATGTAAAAAGGTTTGAAACCATCATTTATGAATACATTAACTGCATATTTTTTCAGAGTAAAATTATCGGGTCTTTTCCTTTTCTGGAAACATCTGTGTGTGCGGTGTGTGAGAGATGTTATGTGTAATTTTATAGATATTTTTCCAGTTTCTCTTAACATGCCTTCTTTGTGTGTGTGTGTGTGTGTGTGGTGTGGGGGGGTGGTGTTGTTTAAGCTGATAAAATATTAAAGAGAGTATAAAAATGGTGTGAACATAAGGAATAAAGTTTTGACATAGAGTTTATCTCTTTACAGGTGAAAAGTGCAATAACCTCCTTAGTTCATGCTTTCTCGTTTGTTTTTGTTGATCTTTTATTAAACTTATGTATCTTCTATCAAGTAAGCTACCAAACCCTATGGTAGGAAGGAAACAATATGGACTTCCTAAAGCAAAGAAACATGTAAGTTACGTGTCCATGACAAACATGATTGTTAGATAAGAAAATCCAATAGATCTAATCAATAGTACGTAATTCCGTAATGAATTTATCAAACAGTGGTGAAGAGTCCTCTGCCATTGCTTCAGCCACACTGCTAAGACAATTATAATACAGTCAAATCCGCTTATATACCAAATTCCCGCTTTCCAAATTGTTCTAAAAACTTTATTTTTTCTATATGTTTGAACAGATAGTCCAAATCTCAACCTTTTTCTGTCCATGGAGAAAAACATTAACGGTTGATTGAAGCAAATCCCGTCATAAATCAAAACCAATCTTCCCAAGAGTACCGGGCAAATGTCCTGCTCAATTTCAATTGAGGTAACCGAAAAGATACCACACCAGTCAACACAATATTGCTATACACATAAGACCATTTAAACATTAGACACTCTTGGGCAGTGTAAGCTGGTTCTAAATCTATTATTGTGAAGCGGCTATAGTGACAAGGCAGGTGGACCAAGGTGTAACAAACATCAAAGAAGAATGTGCCTCAAGCTGTCTCAATAGAAATCAATGGAGCAGCGATTCCAGCCGTCTAGACCAGACGGTTTTAAAACTGGTTATGTATTTCATTATTTCTGTCTGATCGATTAGGATAATTAGGGGGCACAAATCGTAGATTCATCAGTTGACAAGACGACTTCACACTGAAAAGATCTTGACTCATCAACCAAACTCAAGTTCATTGGTCCCAATCTGTGTATAAACGCAGAGGGCAGTGTTTGCACTCATTTTACATTATTTAAGACCCTACACCTGCAACTAAATCAAAATAAAGCATTTTTGTTGAACCCAAATTCCGGTTAATACACATTTTGTTCTTGTTTTTGCAAGATTTGGATTAAGCGGGTTCACTAGATTTACATTAACACAAAATCTAAAACGTCTAAAAACCAACAACATGAAAGTATTTATTCAAACACATAAAAATACAAAGGGGGTTTATTTATCAGCATAAAGATGGGATGGTATATCAATTATATGTATCATATGTATAAAAACATGAAATGATGTACTCAACTCTTTCTTTTACTACCGAACTAAGAAGATGATCATAAAACCCTTTCCTTAGAGCTATTTAATTCAACTATGAATAATTCAATCAAGAATAGCTTTTTATGGCTTTGTATGGCTGTTTTGCCTTGAAACAGAAATAAAAACTATGACAAAGGGCAGGAGAAGGGCAGTGATATCCATTTCCTCATTTCCTTTATCTACGGGAAAAGAAATACAGCCAGGCAAATAATTTTTACAATTACGTAAAATCGATTTTATCTAAAAAATACTAATAGAGTACTTATTATGTGACGTCTCTTTACCAAAGATTGAAATACAAATACTCTTCAACCAAAAACAAACAAAAAACAGAAGAAGAATTTTCTAATGAAGGAATTCTGATACGAACTATGTCTTTTTATCTTTTATAAAACTTACCTGATAGCATCTAACCGTTTGTCTTCTCTAACCAATTCAATGAATTCTTGCTTTCTCACATTAAACTCCAAAGTACTCTGAAGAAATGATGAATAGGTATCACTTTGTAATTGGTAACAGATGAATAAAACAACCATCCATACAAAAAACTTAAGGGTACAATAACTTACATTGCATTAGTATAAACTGGAGAGAACAACAATAACTTATGTTTCACAATAAAAGTAAACAAGTCACACATTTTTTTGTACATTAATATTGCAATGTTGAGTAAAGAAGTCGGGTCAGCAATGGAATTAACTCACTTTCATTTTCCTAAGCTTGGAGCGTTGTCACACACCAATTTAAACACAGCTTAGTATCAAACCGGGCTAAAGAATCTTCTATTTCTTTTGGACAACATAAACAACTCTATATTGGTCAGATCCTGAAAAACAACAGAAAAAAAATTAATGAAAAACAATTGAGTATTTGAATGAAACATACTCATTTGGATAAATTTACTCACTTGAACAAAACTTATTACATTGACCACCTCAACTTAAAAGTGAAAAAAAAATTAAGTAGAAAAAAACAGACAACATGAATAACTAAAAAAAATTCTCATTGAAAGAATGATTTAGATTCGATATCAAATGAAATTTTGAGATGACAGTTTCACAAAGCATATCTTGCGAAGTGAACCATTAGTCCATTAATTGTAACGGCGGAATCTTATCACATAATACAAGTTTCAATCAAATCAAATATGAGTGTAAAGCTATCTGCTTTAGAATCTTTAGACATTGAAAAATTTTCATTCATGGTGCTGATATATTCACTACCTTTTGCAGCTATAATAAGATTCTGATATGTATTTCAAAGCATGAATGTAAAGCTGAACACAAACAGAAATTTTGAAGCTGTAAAATTGCCACTATATAGATGAAGAAATGACTCCAAATTTCACAGTAAATTTTGCAAATGTGAGGTTGAATCACCTAAAATGTGTCTCACAAATCTCTTATTGCAGCACAATCTCTTAATATTTCTATCAAAACAATAGATCCAAGGTTAGTGTGCAACACAAATTTCCTTGTTTCCGCCTCTTTCCTCTCACCTCTAATACCATTCATTGACGGGATATAATTAGCAATGTTCAGTTGTGGTACAGAACAGGGAATAGGCTATTGACAAAGAAATCACAAGAAAGAAATGGCGCAGACAAGCTCTACATTGGAACCTACATAGTAAAAAGAGGGGTCGACCTATAGGCATGTGGAGACGAGAGATAGAGACAGAGATGAGAAGTCGCTGGTATTCTTGACAACTACTGGAAACAAATGCGCCAGATAGACAGCTCTGGAGGATTATCGCCCGCAACTTATACCCTTAGCCAAGGGACAATGGGTGACATATAATGAAAAAAGACAGCAGAGTGTTACAGTATCTTTGCTAGAGAGCTAAATTTCATAAGCTATTCAGTAAAGTAACGATTTAAATAATGTACCTCAATGTTTGAATGTTTGGCAAGCCTCAAAGCCGTACTGCAGTAGCCAGCTCGCAGAAAATATTCAACAAGCATTCGATCCAATCTATTCTTTTGCCAGGTGGTAGGAGGTACCCCTCTTTTATTCCTGCATTCTCCCTTTCCTGTAGATGTGCTAATCTCCTTTTTATAACACGAGTAGCTCCAACTTCCTCTTGAATGCTCTCTTCTGCCTTTTGTAACAGATTTGTGAAGTAAAGGACAAATTAATAAATGTTCAAGTTAGATATATAGATAGATAGATAGATAAATAGATAGATAGATAGAAAGATAGATAGGTAGATAGATAGACAGATAGATAGATGTACAGAAATAGATAAAGGTACAAATGCAGATATATGTAAGTGTGACAGTAGGTAAGTATAGAGGTAGGGCAGCTAGAAAACAGGTTGAGAGATTTATCCATAGGTGAAGAAGTATACAGACAATTCAATCTCACTACCACAATACAGCAAAATTCAATTCTAATAACAAGTAGTATTGAGAATGTAAAGTACAGTCCCTTCAAGGCCATTACAGCCCATAGAACCAGAGCCTATCCTAGTTTCTATGGCATGAAGTGGAACGGTGATAGTAATCACCTCCTGGACATGACGCTAGTCTGACGCTTGTTTTACTCCCAAGCCATTGCTTGTACCCATATGCATCTGGGTTGAATAGGTTAAATGCCTGATAAGTTCCCAAGGAACATAACCTATGATTTTGCTTTGCTAGAATTTGAACCTGGGACCCTTTAGATTTAAGTCCAACAGCTAAGCCACTCAACCTCCTATGCCACGGTATTGAAATTACCATAATCTACAAATCTGTGACCTTTGAGACAAGACATGAATGAGTTTAAGAGCATTCAAATTTCATGCTTCATCTGTGACCTTTGAGACAAGACATGAATTTCTTTAAGAGAAATATAAAAAATAAAAGATTAAGTTGTACTTGCCAAAACACAAAATAGTATCAGTAGTCTAGTACTAACTAGTAGGCGAAATATGACAATAAGTGACAACTCCACTAATAAAGACAGAACAAACACGTGACGTTTGGGTATAACCCTTCGTCAGACAACAAACGAGAAATATTTAGAATCTAGATCTAAGTAATACCTCCGGCATCACACAATGTGATGTCAGAAGAAAAACATAAAGGAGAAAGAAAGAAAGAAAAAGACAGTGATGTTAAGAAACGTAGCAGACGGGGGTGTGAAGTAAGAGCGAGAGTGGAAGGTTCAGATCTAGAATGAAATAAAAATATGAAAATAAGTATGTAATAAAGGTGAGAAGGAGATAGAAAGAATGAGAGAAATATATAGAGAGAGAGTGTGTGGTGAGAGAGAGAGAGAGAGAGAGAGAGAGAGAGAGAGAGAGAGAGGAGAGAGAGAGAGAGAGAGAGAGAGAGAGAGAGAGAGGGAGGGAGGGAGGGAGGGAGGGAGGGAGAGAGGGAGGGGGAAGGGAGGGAGGGAGAGAGGGAGAGAGAGAGAGAGAGAGAGTGTGAGTGAGTGAGTGAAAGTGAGAAAGAAAGAAAACAGGCAGGGAAGAAAGAAAGGGAGAGAGAGACGTATGGGAGAATGGGAAACAAAGAACGAAAAATAGGTTATACCCGAAACGTCATGTGTTTGTTCTGTCTTTATTAGTGGAGTTGTCACTTATTGTCATATTTCACCTTTGACTTCACTCCACTGTAGCTCCTTCAGTATTACTTACTAGTAGATAATCAAGACATGACACTAAAAAAATGGTGCAGCTGTGAGTTTGAATCCGTTTCACCAGGCCTGAGACAACAGGTCTTTTTTTAATACAGATCGTCTGGCACATTTTTCCTCACACCATAAGGGTGCAACTACATGTGAAGCTTTTTTCAGCGATAATATCTGCAACAGAAGAGTATCCTATTTTTTTTAACTTTCTTGTATCATCTATTTTGGTTCCATAGCAGAAAACCGGGATAAAATTCTAATTTTTAAAATTTTCCCTTTACATTTCATGTTTGGTTACAAATCTGTATATTTTGTTTAAGAACATAACACTTATGGGCCAGACTATCCGTTTCTGAAACTGAAAAGTTAACGCTGAATATATCATTAAAATGTTTTAAAATGTTTAACATAATAAGCCTGCTAGTTTTCACAAATGCTTCATTCTGATAACAGAAATAAATCATGAAACAATCTGTCCATACTTTTCGTTTGAGCATTGAAAGATTGTCAACCATTGTTGAAAGCGCCGTTGTAACATCCCCTCACAGTCAAACTTGAGTCTTTCATCTTCTCGAATTCACTGGTGCTAGTAGTCACTTTGGATACCTCACGGGTCCAATTGCCTTTTGAGAGGCTCTAAACTGCTTGTTTAAGAGCTCATATGGGACCTAAAGGGATGGGAAAAAGAAACAACTTTAGTGACATTTGTAATCCTTTGAATTTTGTGCTCTTTTCATACTTACAGACAGCTGTCTTCTTCGCTAAGCATATTCTGGAATGCTTAAATTTTTACAGGCAACCACTAAATGATGCATTTGGCAGGTTGTATGATGCATAGCCTTACGGAAAAGCCAAATAGCCTGCAGATTGCGATGTAGCCCTCAACAATTGAGACATTACACAAGTACTTTTACTGGTGCCTATTCCCTGACTAAGACTTCATACCACAGTGGTCTAAGAGGCCGGACCTCGGAAGACAACAACAAGCTGTTTCAGTGTGGAAAACGGGGTATAAACAAGGTAATTTTTGCATTGAATTCTACGGTCTCAAACTCAAAATAAGAGGGAGGAGGAAGTATAAAAGAAGGAGACAGAATTTCAAATTGTGTACATTTCATCACAATTTCATTTCCTCTCTCCTTTTCCTATTGATCTCAATACTAAGTAGACACTGCCTACTTCAATTTCAATCCAGACCATCATCAGTTCTTTATCCAGTAAAATCATGTTTGTTCTTTGCATCGGTTATAATAAATAGCAGTGCCTTTGATCTGGTCAAGATGTTCCACTGTGACCATTCTGCAAGTGTCACATGCCGATGTGAGCCATAAGTGTGGATCATCTAGTTCACCTGGTGGGTGTCTGTCGACAACATCAAAGAGCCTAATGCTGGCTAGAAGCAGCATGTTCAGATAAAGATAAATGCTGTATTGATGATATAAATTTGAATTTGCTGCACTTTATTGCATTGACCACTTGGCCGTCCAGACAAAATAAAAACCGACCTATTGGCCAGACTAAAGTTTATCAAAGTTTTTATCTACAATAATAAGAAGGGAATAATTTGCCGCACGCACAAGTGACCTCTTAGTAGACCGGCCTCCTAGACGATAGACCGGCCTCTTAGACAACAGACCATTGTATAGTTCCTGACCATCACATCACTATACTATTACTACTATAAAGCCTAGAAACGTGTATCTCTTATGTATTGTGCATTTTCCATTTAAAATTACTCATGCAACGTCTAGATCAAATATCCGACATCCTCCCTACCTAGAACAATGTATTAAATACTTACATTATAAGGAAAGTGTGTCTGGGATGGTAAACAGATGTTAAAATAATGGCAGGCTCCCAATTATAATACTCCTTCCCTTTTTACCTATGATAGACTTAAATCACATGAATTTAAAGCCAAAATTCCCACGTCTAAGTGACTATTCGCCATTTATGATGATTACCCGAGAGTGATGTTCGTATTAGTTGCATAGGTACTGTCAAATACAGATAACACGAAACGAGTCAAGTTTCGGTGCTCTAGTGCCAGCTTTGATCCCCCACGCTCTCTCTGTATTTTCTGCTCATTAATATGTAAAGGCATATTCCGCAGATGAAAGTCCTGTTTGTGTGTGTTTGTGTGCTATCTTTCTCGATCTTGTGTTTCCTACCTTCCTCCCATCCTCCCTCCCCTCCCACACACCACTTTTCATCTTTCAAGGGAAATCACTATCATTGACAGATGAATGAGTGATCTGTGAACTCACCAAGGCCATTCTATTATCAGCTATAAAGTAGATTCACATAGATCTAGATCTATCCCAGATTGGCTAGGGTCATTTGTTGAATTGTCAAAACTGATGAGTTTAGTTTTAGAATTAATCCTGTCCACCATATATACAGTGATCTCAGGGTGAATTAAGAGGGAACAGCAAGACTAGAGGTAGGTGAAAGAAGAAAAGGAAGGAAGTAGTACCCTGTAGCTCCCACCAACCGTCCACAAACCGGGGGAGGGGATAATAGAGTAAATGTCCAACAATAACAAGGTAGTACTAACAGATGTTATAATTAATTTATAAATTATTACAAAGTCTTCTATTCATCATGAACCGGGATCAAGCTGATGACCAACATTCATCATTAATGACGAATACTGTCGAGAATCATTCGTCAATCGTGGCGAAAAATCCTGAGATTTATTTACCATTAATGGCGAATAGTGCTGGCCATTCATATAGATCTAGATCTCTAGATTCTCTACACATCTGGACCTAACTAGATCTAGATCTAATTAATATGCAGAAACAGAGGTAGGACTTCCAAGATCGGGGT
>JAXRKP010002738.1:0-15000 GCA_037039925.1 Doris montereyensis
GGGAGGGAGGGAGAAAGAAAAGAAACAGACTGATAGACCAAAAACAGACAGAAAAGCTGTGGCTAGCCTGCAGCAGTTGCCCTATAGTTAATTTCCACCTTTAGCTAGCATAACAAGAGAATGAGGATGGTCTGCCCAACAGTGACAACCAAGGTTCCATTGCCCAATGCTATCCGTTACCGGAAGGCAGGATGGCATGAAATTATCCATTATAGTCTGCGCTCACGTTTTGACAGGACATTGTCTGAAGATGTCTACCTGGAACAGCTTTCGTTTTGATTTCATCCACATCCACCACTAAGGTTATCTCTGGGTTTTCGTATCATTACTATTTTTGCTCGGACTGGTCTCGAAACAGTCTACGGATCTTAAACGTGCACAGTGTTGTGACTTGCACCAGACCTCCTTTTCATCCTGCTTTTCTCATCGGACTCGGTTTCGATCCACCTGCCTAGACCATGGAGGGGGAGGGGGTTGCTTGAAAAACATGTCAGCTTTTAGAACCCACTACCTTTTGGTTTAGAGACCGACAACTTTCCCTCTGGACTACTGTGTCGCCTCCACCTGGTACAAGAGGAACTTGCCAAGCCTTTCTGTGTATCCTCCACCTGGTACAAGAGGAACTTGCCATGCCTTTCTCCACCTGGTGTGTATCCTCCACCTGGTACAAGAGGAACTTGCCATGCCTTTCTGTGTATCCTCCACCTGGTACAAGAGGAACTTTGCCATGCCTTTCTGTGTATCCTCCACCTGGTACAAGAGAACTTGCCATGCCTTTCTGTGTATCCTCCACCTGGTACAAGAGGAACTTGCCATGCCTTTCTGTGTATCCTCCACCTTCTTGCCTTTCTGTATCCTCCACCTGGTACAAGAGGAACTTGCCATGCCTTTCTGTGTATCCTATCAAGAGGAACTTGCCATGCCTTTCTGTGTCCACCTGGTACAAGAGGAACTTGCCATGCCTTTCTGTGTATCCTCCTCCAAGAGGAACCTGGTGTATCCTCCACCTGGTAAGAGGAACTTGCCATGCCTTTCTGTGTATCCTCCTGAGTCCACCTGGTACAAGAGGAACTTGCCATGCCTTTCTGTGTATCCTCCACCTGGTACAAGAGGAACTTGCCAAGCCTTTCTGTGTATCCTCCACCTGGTACAAGAGGAACTTGCCAAGCCTTTCTGTGTATCCTCCACCTGGTACAAGAGGAACTTGCCATGCCTTTCTGTGTATCCTCCACCTGGTACAAGAGGAACTTACCATGCCTTTCTGTGTATCCTCCACCTGGTACAAGAGGAACTTACCATGCCTTTCTGTGTATCCTCCATTTCCATGCTAACAATATCAACTTGCCATGCAATTTCAGTTGTGTAACATCAATACCCTGGTCAGACTTGCCATGCCTTTCTGAAAAAATCAGAAAACAATTTACTAAAAGGAACTTGCCATGCCAGTTCTGTGCATCCGAGACCTGAGTTTAAAACAAGAGGAGGAACTTAACGCCTTTCTGTGCTTTAAAACAATTTCCGTACACTAATTAATATCATACGTAACCTACAATTCGTGTTGTCCAGCAAACACCCCTCAACCCCCACCCTGAGGTCAGACACCCCCACTTTTTACCCCTCCAAACCCCTGAGCAGACACCCCCTCCAACACCCCCACTAAAAGGAACGAGAACACCCCCTCCAACACCCCCACCTGAGAGTTTAACCCCCCTGAGACAAATGCAACCCCTCAGCACCCCCACCCCTGCGGACACCCAATCAACACCCCCACCCCAAAACACCCCTCCCAGCACCCCCACCCTGAGCGAACACCCCCTCCAACACCCCCACCCCTGAGTGAACACCCCCTCCAACACCCCCACCCCTGACACCCCCTCTTAACACCCACCCCTGAGCGAGAACACCCTCCAACACCCCACCCCTGGGCAACACCCCCTCCAACACCCCCACCCCTGAGCCCGAACCCCCCCTCCAACACCCCCACCCCTGAGCAGAACACCCCTCCAACACCCCCACCCCTGAGCTGACACCCCCTCCAACACCCCTCCAACACCCCCACCCCTCACCCTTGAGCGAACACCCCCTCCAACACCCCCACCCTGAGCGAACACCCCTCCAACACCCCTCACCCTTGGGCAGACACCCCTCCAACCCCCTGAGCACCCTCAACACCCCTCCCCCCACCCCTCAACACCCCACTCCGAACTGACTCCGAACATTTTCTGAAGACTAAAATACCAGTTAAAGAGATGACCCTCTTTCAAAAAAAGAAAATCAGCTCAACATGATCCAAAATATCCATCTTCCTGGCTTTAAGACAGATGTGGTCTTTCTCTAACTCACTGAGTATAATACCCCTATCATGGGTTGCTGTCTCCCACGTTGTTGACACTAGTAGTGAGGTGTTGATTATATTAAGGTCTATTTTGGAATGTTTTACAGTTGAATGTTTCCAAAGTTCTATCTTCATATCTATGCTTAGACAAGTTAGATTACGTTGTTTTATTGCTTTCCATGTCGATTTGCACTGAAAGAAAAAAATGCTCTAGTGAATACAATAAACCGCAAAAGAAAATAAGTTGCTTTCTTTAATCTTCATCTGTTGTAAAAGAATGCGTGTTGGATAAATATTATGCACAATTTTTCTATTGGAGTGTTGGAAGTCGGATTTTTAAATGCCAATGACCAATGTTTTCCTGTGAATTTAGATATTTTCTTTTCCAAAAATCTGTCACATGGGTTTTGATGTCTTTCGCTGGCTTTGTTTCTATGCATTTCCTCCACTGGTAGTAAAGTTCCTTCGATGCCATTAAGCCCATAGAGCCGGAGCTTATCACAGTTTTTATAGTGTGAAGCGGAAGATATGATAATAATTACCTGCTGACTAGGACGCTAGTCTAACATGAGGTTTTTATTCCCATGCTGGGGCTTATACCCCTTTACCCGGGTAGAGTGGGAAAAATGCGTGTTAAGTGTATTTCCCAAGGAACACAACGCCAGACCTCATGATCCCACGTCCGGCAGCCTAACCGCTGGGCCGCCATCGCCACTGACGTTCCCCTATTCTCCTATTACTGTTGATGGCTGTTGTAGATCTCTGCTGTAGCGTTTTTAGAAGTTTGTGTATGAAGTGTAATCTTGGTGTCTTCCTAATCTTGATGGCTAGTTCTAGGACAAATGTCAAACTGCTGTTTATGCTAATGTCCTTAACATAACAATACATTTTCTTTGATGAGCTCTGACAAGAACAGTACATTTCCCTTGAACATGATGTAGGTGTTTATTGTTGATGAGATCATAAAGATCATTTCTATTTCTGACCCGTGAATTGTCAGCTTTGAATTTGAGCCAACACTCAACAACATTTCTCAAGTGATTTTCAATGTAGTCATTTCCTTTAAGTTCTTTCAGCTTTCCCGATGCCGTGGAAAACACTGAAGCATCCTACTTTCTGTAAGGCAATCAGTGGGGCAGTCTTTCATGAAGCGCCGGTGTCTACCATTAATTGTTTTGGCCAATCCAAGAGAAACGCTTCCTGCATGGCTACCAGGTTGGGCATTGCAAGCCCGTCCCTTTTCCCTACTTTGCATAAAGTGTCTGCCTCCTCACTTTCTTTAAAAGTCCGTTTATTCATAAATCGTTTTTCTCCAAATAAAATGGAAAAAGCATCCTATGTATGTTGTAGCAATGTCAGTTGTTTTTGTTTTATATATAACTGTGTGCCTCTAATGTCCAGTTTTTTTGTTTCATATATAGCTGTGTGCCTCTAATGTCAGTTTTTGTTTGATCTGTAGCTGTGTGCCTCTAATGTCAGTTTTTGTTTGATCTGTAGCTGTGTGCCTCTAATGTCAGTTTTGTTTGATCTCTAATGTCAGTTTTTTGTTTCATCTGTAGCTGTGTGCCTCTAATGTCAGGTTTTTGTTTGGATACACTCTAATGTCAGTTTTTTTGTTTCATCTGTGGCGGTGTGCCTCTAATGTCAGTTTTCGTTTGTTTAATGTCTGTAGCTGTGTGCTTCTAATGTCAGTTTTTGTTTGTTTGATCTGTAGCTGTCTGCTTTAATGTCAGTTTTTTGTTTGTTTGATCTGTAGCTGTGTGCTTCTAATGTCAGTTTTTGTTTGTTTGATCTTGTAGCTGTGTGCTTCTAATGTCAGTTGTTTGTCTGATCTTGTAGCTGTGTGCTTCTAATGTCAGTTTTGTTTGATAGCTGTGTGCCTCTAATGTCAGTTTTGTGTTTGTTTGATCTGTAGCTGTGTGCCTCTAATGTCAGTTTTTTGTTTGTTTGATTTGTAGCTGTGTGCCTCTAATGTCAGTTTTTTGTTTTGTTTGATCTGTAGCTGTGTGCCTCTAATGTCAGTTTTTGTTTGATCTGTAGCTGTGTGCCTCTAATGTCAGTTTTCGTTTGTTTGATCTGTAGCTGTGTGCCTCTAATGTCAGTTTTTTGTTTGTTTGATCTGTAGCTGTGTGCTTCTAATGTCAGTTGTTTGTTTGATCTTGTAGCTGTGCTTCTAATGTCAGTTGTGTGTTTGATCTGTAGCTGTGTGCTTCTAATGTCAGTTTTTGTTTGATATATAGCTGTGTGCCTCTAATGTCAGTTTTGTGTTTGTTTGATCTGTAGCTGTGTGCCTCTAATGTCAGTTTTTTGTTTGTTTGATCTGTAGCTGTGTGCCTCTAATGTCAGTTTTTTGTTTGTTTGATCTGTAGCTGTGTGCCTCTAATGTCAGTTTTTTGTTTGTTTGATCTGTAGCTGTGTACCTCTAATGTCAGTTTTTTGTTTGTTTGATCTGTAGCTGTGTGCCTCTAATGTCAGCTTTTTGTTTGATCTGTAGCTGTGTGCCTCTAATGTCAGTTTGTTTGTTTGATATATAGCTGTGTGTCTCTAATGTCAGTTTGTTTGTTTGATCTGTAGCTGTGTGTCTCTAATGTCAGTTTTTGTTTGATCTGTAGCTGAGTGTCTCTAATGTCAGTTTTTTGTTTGTTTGAGCTGTAGCTGTGTGCCTCTAATGTCAGTTTGTTGTTTGATCTGTAGCTGTGTGTTTCTAATGTCAGGTTTTTGTTTGATCTGTAGCTGTGTGTCTCTAAGGTCAGTTTTTTGTTTGTTTGATCTGTAGCTGTGTGCCTCTAATGTCCGTATAGTGTTTCATCTTTATCTATGTTCTCGAATGTCCGTATTGTGTATCATCTTTAGCTGTGTTCCTCTAATGTCAGTATTGTCTTTCATCTTCATCTGTGTTCCTCTAATGTCCGTATTGCGTTTCATCTTTATCTGTGTTCCTCTAATGTCAGTATTGCGTTTCATCTTTATCTGTGTTCCTCTAATGTCAGTATTGTGTTTCATCTTTATCTGTGTTCCTCTAATGTCAGTATTGTGTTTCATCTTTATCTGTGTGCATCTAATGTCAGTATTGTGTTTCATCTTTATCTGTTTGCCTCTAATGTCAGTATTGTGTTTCATCTTTATCTGTTTGCCTCTAATGTCAGTATTGTGTTTCATCTTAATCTGTGATCCTCTAATGTCAGTATTGTGTTTTATCTTTATCTGTTTACCTCTAATGTCAGTATTGTGTTTAATCTTTAGCTGTGTGCCTCTAATGTTCGTATTGTGTTTCATCTTTATATGTGTGCCTCTAATGTCAGTATTGTGTTTCATTTTTATCTGTGTTCATCTAATGTCAGTATTGTGTTTCACCTTTATCTGTGTGCATCTAATGTCAGTATTGTGTTTCATCTTTATCTGTGTGCCTCTAATGTCAGTATTGTGTTTCATGTTTATCTGTCTGCATTTAATGTCAGTATTGTGTTTGATCTGTAGCTGTGTGCGTCTAATGTTAGTACTGTGTTTCATCTTTATCTGTGTGCCTCTAATGTCAGTATTGTGTTTCATCTTTATCTGTGTGCCTCTAATGTCAGTATTGTGTTTCATCTTTATCTGTTTGCATGTAATGTCAGTATTGTGTTTCATCTTTATCTGTGTGCCTCTAATGTCCGTATTGTGTTTCATCTTTATATGTGTGCCTCTAATGTCCGTATTGTGTTTCATTTTTATCTGTGTTCCTCTAATGTCAGTATTGTGTTTGATCTGTAGCTGTGTGCATCTAATGTCAGTACTGTGTTTCATCTTTATCTGTGTGCTTCTAATGTCAGTATTGTGTTTCATCTTTATTTGTGTGCATCTAATGTCAGTACTGTGTTTCATCTTTATCTGTGTGCCTCTAATGTCAGTATTATGTTTCATCTTTATCTGTTTGCATCTAATGTCAGTATTGTGTTTCATCTTTATCTGTGTTCCTCTAATGTCAGTATTGTGTTTCATGTTTATCTGTCTGCATCTAATGTCAGTATTGTGTTTTCATCTTTATCTGTTTGCATCTAATGTCAGTATTGTGTTTCATGTTTATCTGTCTGCATCTAATGTCAGTATTGTGTTTCATCTTTATCTGTGTGCATCTAATGTCAGTATTGTGTTTCATCTTTATCTGTGTGCCTCTAATGTCAGTATTGTGTTTTCATCTTTATCTGTGTGGCTCTAATGTCAGTATTGTGTTTCATCTTTATCTGTGTGCCTCTAATGTCAGTATTGTGTTTCAGCTTTATCTGTTTGCATCTAATGTCAGTATTGTGTTTCATCTTTATATGTGTGCCTCTAATGTCCGTATTGTGTTTCATCTTTATATGTGTGCCTCTAATGTCCGTATTGTGTTTCATTTTTATCTGTGTTCCTCTAATGTCAGTATTGTGTTTCCTCTTTATCTGTGTGCCTCTAATGTCAGTATTGTGTTTCATCTTTATCTGTTTGCATCTAATGTCAGTATTGTGTTTAATCTTTATCTGTGTTCCTCTAATGTCAGTATTGTGTTTGATCTGTAGCTGTGTGCATCTAATGTCAGTATTGCGTTTCTTCTTTATCTGTGTGCCTCTAATGTCAGTATTGTGTTTGATCTGTAGCTGTGTGCATCTAATGTCAGTACTGTGTTTCATCTTTATCTGTGTGCCTCTAATGTCAGTATTGTGTTTCATCTTTATTTGTGTGCATCTAATGTCAGTACTGTGTTTCATCTTTATCTGTGTGCATCTAATGTCAGTATTGTGTTTCATCTTTATCTGTGTGCATCCACTGTCAGTAGTGTGTTTCATCTTTATCTGTATGCATCTAATGTCAGTATTGTGTTTGATCTGTAGCTGTGTGCATCTAATGTCAGTTTTTTGTTTGTATGATCTGTAGCTGTGTGCTTCTAATGTCAGTTGTGTGTTTGATCTGTAGCTGTGTGCCTCTAATGTCAGTTTTGTGTTTGATTGATTTGTAGCTGTGTGCCTCTAATGTCAGTTTTTTTTGTTTGATCTGTAGCTGTGTTCCTCTAATGTCAGTTTTTAGTTTGTTTGATTTGTAGCTGTGTGCCTCTAATGTCAGTTTTTTGTTTATTTGATTTGTAGCTGTGCGCCTCTAATGTCAGTTTTTAGTTTGTTTGATCTGTAGCTGTGTGCCTCTAATGTCAGTTGTTAGTTTGTTTGATTTGTAGCTGTGTGCCTCTAATGTCAGTTTTTTGCTTGTTTTGATTTGTAGCTGTGTGCCTCTAATGTCAGTTTTTTGTTTGTTTGATCTGTAGCTGTGTGCCTCTTATGTCAGTTTTTGTTCGTTTGATATATAGCTGTGTGCCTCTAATGTCAGTTGTGTGTTTGATCTGTAGTTGTGTGTTTCTAATGTCAGTTTTTTGTTTGATATATAGCTGTGTGCCTCTAATGTCAGTTTTGTGTTTGTTTGATCTGTAGCTGTGTGCCTCTAATGTCAGTTTTTTGTTTGTTTGATTTGTAGCTGTTGCCTCTAATGTCAGTTTTTTGTTTGTTTGATTTGTAGCTGTGTGCCTCTAATGTCAGTTTTTTGTTTGTTTGATTTGTAGCTGTGTGCCTCTAATGTCAGTTTTTTGTTTGTTTGATTTGTAGCTGTGTGCCTCTAATGTCAGTTTTTTGTTTGTTTGATCTGTAGCTGTGTGTCTCTAATGCCAGTTTTTTGTTTGTTTGATCTTGTAGCTGTGTGTCTCTGATGTCAGTTTTTGTTTGTTTGATTCGTAGCTGTGTGCCTCTAATGTCAGTTTTTTTGTTTGTTTGATCTGTAGCTATGAGCCTCTAATGTAAGTTTTTTGTTTGATCTGTAGTTGTGTGTCTCTAATGTCAGTTTTTTGTTTGATCTCGAGCTGGCTGTCTCTAATGTCAGTTTTTTGTTTGATATATAGCTGTGTGCGTCTATTGTCAGTTTTTTATTTGATCTGTAGCTATGTGCCTCTAATGCCAGTTGTTGGTTTCATCTGTAGCTGTGTGCCTCTAATGTCAGGTTTTTTGTTTGATGTGTAGCTGTGTGCCTTTAATGTCAGTTTTTTGTTTGTTTGATATATAGCTGTGTGCCTCTAAAGTCCGTTTTTTGTTTGTTTGATCTGTAGCTGTGTACCTCTAATGTCAGTTTTTTGTTTGTTTGATCTGTAGCTGTGTGCCTCTAATATCCGTTTTTTTGTTTGTTTTTGATATATAGGTGTGTGCCTCTAATGTCAGTTATTTATTTGTTTGATCTGTAGCTGTGTGCCTCTACTGTCAGTTTTTTGTCTATTTGATATATACCTGTGTGCCTCTAATGTCCGTTTTTTTGTTTGTTTGATCTGTAGCTGTGTGCCTCTAATGTCATTATTTTGTTTGTTTGATCTGTAGCTGTGTGCCTCTAATATCCGTTTTTTTATTTATTTGATCTGTAGCTGTGTGCCTCTAACGTCAGTTTTTTGTTTGTTTGATCTGTAGCTGTGTGCCTCTAATGTCCGTTTTTTGTTTGTTTGATCTGTAGCTGTGTGCCTCTAATATCCTTTTTTATTTGTTTGATATATAGGTGTGTGCCTCTAATGTCCGTTTTTTGTTTGTTTGATCTGTAGCTGTGTGCCTCTAATATCCGTATTGTCTTTCATCTTTATCTGTGTTCCTCTAATGTCCGTATTGTGTATCATCTTTAGCTGTGTTCCTCTAATGTCAGTATTGTGTTTCATCTTCATCTGTGTTCCTCTAATGTCCGTATTGTGTTTCATCTTTATCTGTGTTCTTCTAATGTCAGTATTGCGTTTCATCTTTATCTGTGTGCCTCTAATGTCCGTATTGTGTTTCATCTTAATCTGTGTTCCTCTAATGTCAGTATTGTGTTTCATCGTTATCTGTGTGCATCTAATGTCAGTATTGTGTTTCATCTTGATCTGTTTGCCTCTAATGTCAGTATTGTGTTTCATCTTGATCTGTTTGCCTATAATGTCAATATTGTGTTTCATCTTAATCTCTGTACCTCTAATGTCAGTATTGTGTTTCATCTTTAGCTGTGTGCCTCTAGTGTTCGTATTGTGTTTCATCTTTATCTGTTTGCATCTAATGACAGTATTGTGTTTGATCTGTAGCTGTGTGCATCTAATGTCAGTACTGTGTTTCATCTTTATCTGTGTGCCTCTAATGTCAGTATTGTGTTTCATCTTTATCTGTGTGACTCTAATGTCAGTATTTTGTTTCATCGTTATCTCTGTGCATCTAATGTCAGTGTTGTTTTTCATCTTTATCTGTGTGCTTCTAATGTCAGTATTGTATTTTCTTTATCTTTATCTAATGTCAGTATTGTGTTTGATCTGTATCTGTGTGCATCTAATGTCAGTATTGTGTTTGATATTTATCTGTGTGCATCTAATGTCACTACTGTGTTTCTTCTTTATCTGTGTGCATCTAATGTCACTACTGTTTTTCTTCTTTATATGTGTGCATCTAATGTCACTACTGTTTTTCTTCTTTATATGTGTGCATCTAATGTCACTACTGTTTTTCTTCTTTATATGTGTGCATCTAATGTCACTACTGTGTTTCTTCTTTATCTGTGTGCATCTAATGTCAGTACTGTGTTTCATCTTCATCTGTGTTTCTCTACTACACGCATTGTGCTATATTTTTCTCATGTCAGCATTTTGTTTCATTTGTATCTGTATTCCTTTCGTGTCAGCATTTTGTTTCATTTGTATCTCTATTCCTTTGGTGTCAGCATTTTGTTTATGCCATGATATGCAAATGGCGCCTGTGTTATCTTAATTGATAGTCGTTTTTTTCTCAGTAAGAAATTATGAAATGTTTTTTTATCTAACTCGGTTGTTTCATATGTAACTTTGTTGTTTCATATGTAACTTTGTTGTTTCATATGTAACTTTGTTGTTTCATATGTAACGTTGTTGTTTCATATGTAACGTTGTTGTTTCATATGTAACTTTGTTGTTTCATATGTAACGTTGTTGTTTCATATGTAACGTTGTTGTTTCATATGTAACTTTGTTGTTTCATATGTAACTTTGTTGTTTCATATGTAACGTTATTGTTTCATATGTAACTTTGTTGTTTCATATGTAACTTTGTTGTTTCATATGTAACGTTGTTGTTTCATATGTAACTTTGTTGTTTCATATGTAACGTTGTTGTTTCATATGTAACTTTGTTGTTTCATATGTAACTTTGTTGTTTCATATGTAACTTTGTTGTTTCATACGTAACTTTGTTGTTTCTTACGTAACTTTGTTGTTTCATATGTAACTTTGTTGTTTCATATGTAACTTTGTTGTTTCATATGTAACTTTGTTGTTTCATATGTAACTTTGTTGTTTCATATGTAACTTTGTTGTTTCATATGTAACTTTGTTGTTTCATATGTAACTTTGTTGTTTCAAATGCATTTTTGTTGTTTCATACGTAACTTAGTTGTTTCATATGTAACTTTGTTTCTCTAATATCAGCATATTGTTCGTTTAGTACTTTAATTTTCTCCGGCCCGTATTTTGTTTATGCCATGATATTGTCGTATATTGCTAATTGCTTTCTCATCAGCTTTCAACACAATTAAACCGAAATTATGTGTTCAGAAGTTGAAATGTATGGAAGTAAATAACAATATAACGTCCTGCATTGGTGATTTTTTTACTAACCACACACATTATGTGCAACTAAATAATATTCAATCTGAAAAAAAATAACAACAAACACTGCCCCCTCCCCCCAAAGCCGTGTTATATCACCAGGCCTGTTTACGTTGCATACTAATCAATATACCATCGATGAGGACAATGTAATATTAATTAAATTTGCAGATAATTCTTCTGTACTACGTTTTATAAACCCTGAAAATGATGAAGAAAATTACAAAAATAAAATTAAATGGTTTACCAACTGGTGACAAGAAGGTTATCTTTTCTTCAATATTTAAAACAAATCTAAGAAATGGTCATTGACTTTAGGCGATTGAAATGATCATTGATTTTAGACTAAAGAAATGGTCATTGACTTTAGACTAAAGAAATGGTCATTGACTTTAGACTAAAGAAATGGTCATTGACTTTAGACTAAAGAAATGGTGGTCATTGACTTTAGACTAAAGAAATGGTCACTGATTTTAGACTAAAGACATGGTCAATCACTTTAGACTAAAGACCAGTCTTGATAAAAAAAATGAAGAAGTTGAACAAATTTCAAATTATAAATAGTTATGTGTAACAATTAACAACAATCTTAGCTGGCAAAATTATGCTTCAAATCTTTATAAGACAATTATCAAAAGAATGTTCTTCTTACGTAAGGTGCA
This sequence comes from Doris montereyensis, assembly GCA_037039925.1. Taxonomy (NCBI): domain Eukaryota; kingdom Metazoa; phylum Mollusca; class Gastropoda; order Nudibranchia; family Dorididae; genus Doris; species Doris montereyensis. The sequence goes on from JAXRKP010002738.1 coordinate 11,624, forward strand.
AGCTTTTGAAATCGACAATACTTTGTGATATCTGTTTTATCGTGCAGCGATCGAAATTATAATTGTCTTCTGCATTACAGACTGGGGTGGAAATGTGAGATTGCAAGAGAAAGTGTGTTTGAATAGGTTTTTTACAAAGCAGGTAAAATGTCCCAATGCATTTCCCCCCCCTTTGATGAAATATATGTATTTTACTGTTCTAGGAAAATTGAAGCCATTGTAACAGACCAAAACCATCGCCTAACACCACCAATCAAAAAATCAAAACGCTCCAAAGATCAATTTATCTCTCGTGTCATAAAGAAAGGTGTGAAAGATTTACCATTATCCGTAAATTAGTATCAGTACCATCGCCAGTTTCATTATCCTCACCAGTGTCATTATCATCACCAGTTTCATTATCATCACCAGTTTAATTATCATCACCAGTTTCATTATCATCACCAGTTTCATTATCATCACCAGTTTCATTGTCATTACCAGTTTCATTATCATCACCAGTTTCATTATCATCACCAGTTTCATTATCGTTCCAGTTTCATTATCATCACCAGTTTCATTATCATCCAGTTTCATTATCATTCAGTTTCATTATCATCACCAGTTTCATTATCATCACCAGTGTCATTATCATCACCAGTTTCATTATCATCACCAGTTTCATTATCATCACCAGTTTCATTATCATCACCAGTTTCATTATCATCACCAGTTTCATTATCATCACCAGTTTCATTATCATCACCAGTCATTATCATCACCAGTTTCATTATCATCACCAGTTTCATTATCATCACCAGTTTCATTATCATTACCAGTTTCATTATCATCACCAGTTTCATTATCATTACCAGTTTCATTATCATCACCAGTGTCATTATCATCACCAGTTTCATTATCATCACCAGTTTCATTATCATTACCAGTTTCATTATCGTTACCAGTTTCATTATCATCACCAGTTTCATTATCATCACCAGTTTCATTATCATCACCAGTCATTATCATCACCAGTTCATTATCATCACCAGTTTCATTATCATCATCAGTTTCATTATCATCACCAGTTTCATTATCATCACCAGTTTCATTATCATCACCAGTTTCATTATCATCACCAGTTTCATTATCATCACCAGTTTCATTATCATCACCAGTTTCATTATCATTACCAGTTTCATTTTCATTACCAGTTTCATTGTCATCACCAGTTTCATTATCATCACCAGTTTCATTATCATCACCAGTTTATTATCATCACCAGTGTCATTATCATCACCAGTTTCATTATCATCACCAGTTTCATTATCATTACCAGTTTCATTATCATCACCAGTTTCATTATCATTACCAGTTTCATTATCATCACCAGTTTCATTATCATCACCAGTTTCATTATCATCACCAGTTTCATTATAATCACCAGTATCAGTAACATCACCAGTGTCATTATCATCACCAGTTTCATCATCATCACCAGTTTCATTATCATCACCAGTGGCATTAGCATCACCAGTATCAGTATCATCACCAGTTTCATTATCATCACCAGTTACCATCACCAGTGTCATTATCATTACCAGTTTCATTATCATCACCAGTGTCATTATCATCAACAGTATCAGTACAATCACCAGTGTCATTATCATCACCAGTATCAGTACCATCACCAGTGTCAGTACCATCACCAGTTTCATTATCATTACCAGTGTCATTATCATCACCAGTGTCATTATCATCACCAGTAACAGTACCATCACCAGTGTCATTATCATCACCAGTATCAGTACCATCACCAGTGTCAGTACCATCACCAGTTTCATTATCATTACCAGTGTCATTATCATCACCAGTTTCATTATCATCACCAGTGTCATTATCATCATCACCAGTATCATTACCATCACCAGTGTCATTATCATCACCAGTATCAGTACCATCACCAGTGTCATTATCATCACCAGTATCAGTACCATCAGCAGTGTCATTATCATCACCAGTATCAGTACCATCACCAGTGTTCATTATCATCACCAGTGTCATTATCATCACCAGTGTTATTATCATCACCAGTTCCATTATCATTACCAGTTTCATTATCATTACCAGTTTCATTATCATCACCAGTTTCATTATCATCACCAGTTTCATTATCATCACCAGTTTCATTATCATCACAGTGTCATTATCATCACCAGTATCATTACCATCACCAGTTTCATTATCATCACCAGTGTCATCATCATTACCAGTTTCATTATCATCACCAGTGGCATTAGCATCACCAGTATCAGCACCATCACCAGTGTCATTATCATCACCAGTATCAGTACCATCACCAGTGTCATTATTATTACCAGTGTCATTATCATCACCAGTATCAGTACCATCACCAGTGTCAGTACCATCACCAGTTTCATTATCATTACCAGTGTCATTATCATCACCAGTATCATTATCATCACCAGTATCAGTACCATCACCAGTGTCATTATCATCACCAGTATCAGTACCATCACCAGTGTCATTATCATCACCAGTATCAGTACCATCACCAGTGTCATTATCATCACCAGTATCAGTACCATCAGCAGTGTCATTATCATCACCAGTATCAGTACCATCACCAGTGTCATTATCATCACCAGTATCATTACCATCACCAGTGTCATTACCATCACCAGTATCAGTACCATCACCAGTGTCATTATCATCACCAGTTTCATTATCATCACCAGTTTCATTACCATCACGAGTTTCATTACCATCACCAGTGTCATTACCATCACCAGTTTCATTTTCATCACCAGTGTCATTATCATCACCAGTTTCATTATCATCACCAGTTTCATTATCATCACCGGTATCATTATCATCACCAGTTTCATTATCATTATCAGTTTCATTATCATTACCAGTTTCATTATCATTACCAGTTTCATTATCATCACCAGTGTCACTATCATCACCAGTGTCATTATCATCACCAGTGTCATTATCATCACCAGTGTCATTATCATCAACAGTGTCATTATCATTACCAGTTTCATTATCATCACCAGTTTCATTATCATTACCAGTTTCATTATCATTACCAGTTTCATTATCATTACCAGTTTCATTATCATCACCGCTCTTTTTGAGTTTCATTCACGTCAATGATTGCGTTGAAATGTATTAGAAAAAATGTATTTTGTTCTTATGTTAGACACGTTTTAGTCTCGTAATGCTTAAATGTGAGCTGTTTGTGTATGAAAAATGATCTATTTATAGTAAAAGTGTGTTGTATTTCGTATTGTATTAAAGGTATTGTGACAACAATTCAGAATTGTTCTATTTTAAAACATTATCTGATAGCCTTTTTCTTGATGAATTTT
>JAXRKP010002739.1:0-37804 GCA_037039925.1 Doris montereyensis
GGAGTTGATTTTTATCACCTGTTCCACTTCCCGCTATAGAAGCCGGGATAAGGTCTGTCTCTATTGGCTGTAAGGGTCTTAAAGGAGCTTTACTACTTTGCATAGGAACACACAAAGGAGCTTTAGTACTTTGCATAGGAACACAAAGGAGCTTTTACTTACATTACTTTGGTATAGGAACACAAAGGAGCTTTACTACTTTGCATAGGAACACAAAGGAGTTTTTACTACTTTGTATAGGAACACAAAGGAAATTTACTACTTTATAGGAACACAAAGGAAATTTACTACTTTGTAATAGGAACACAAAGGGAAATTTACTACTTTTTAGGAACACAAAGGAAATTTACTACTTTGCACAGGAACACAAAGGAAATTTACAAAGGAAATTTACTTTGCACAGGAACACAAAGGAAATTTACTACTTTGCACAGGAACACAAAGGAACTTTACTACTTTTGCATAGGAACACAAAGGAGTTTTACTACTTTGCATAGGAACACAAAGGAGCTTTACTACTTTTGTATAGGAACACAAAGGAGTTTTAATACTTTGCATAGGAACACAAAGGAACTTTATTTACGTTGCGTCGATTTTTTGGTAGGATTTTCGGCAACAATTGCCCATTTTGGGAGAAATTTGATCAACAAATGCCCGTTTTAGGGGAAATTTGATCATCAAAGGCCTTCTGTTTATGTTCCTAGTTTCAAAAGGAAGCAAGTTTTTTTTGTTGCAAACAGTCAACGTGCACACAGAGGATATGGTTTGCACACGGAACCTCCTTGTTATCGTCGATGGATTAGTTTGGATTTCATCTACCTGGACTAGAGAGGGTAGATCTCTTCGAAAAAAAAATCGATAATTTTCTTCAACCTTCAGCGAGACTTGAACCCAAGACCTTTGGGTTGAGGAGTTTGCCTCTGAACTACTGAGTTCCCGGATAACTTGTAAACCAAAGCGGTCCCTAAGGACCGAAAATTTTCCCCATCCCGTGACTCCATTGTCTAAAGGTATCATGGCTCTGAACGTTGACCTTCAAAGTGACATCTATTGACGTCATCAACGGCATATGCCCTATTGACCAATGAAAATAAGAAACCAAACCCATCTGCTTAAAGTTTCCTTGATCTGGGTTCGTACCCCTTTGGCGTCTCACTGTTGAGTTAAAGGATTGGTTCAGTCAACAAAGAGCTAAGACAGGAGATTGACGGATTCGGCTCCATCACAGCAAAGCTTTGACAACAACAAACAACAAACAATGAGATGTTGTTTTTCGTAAAGTTGTAATGAAATTTAGCTAAAACTTTTGACACCACAAATAACTGTGTGGTGAACGGTTATATTGTTGTAAAGGTGGTGAAAGGAGCAAATATTGCTGTGGTGTAAGTTTAGTGTAAAAGGTAATGTCAAGTTGGTGTAAAGGGTGAAAGGAGCAAATGTTCAGGTGATGTAAGTTTAGTGTAAAAGGTAATGTCAAGTTGGTGTAAAGGGGTGAAAGGAAGAAATGTAAATTTCAGTGTAAGGGAGGAAATGAGTAATTTAAGTTTGTGTAAAGTGGTGAAAGAGGCAAAGTTCAATTGGTATAACGGTAAGGAAATGAGTCATGCTAGGTTGGTACAAAGTTGAGGAAATTAGTCATGCTAAGTTGGTATGAAGGTAAGGAAATGAGTCATGCTAAGCTGGTATAAAGGTATGAAATGAGTCATGCTAATTTGGTATAAGGTGAGGAAATGAGTCATGCTAATTTGGTATAAAGGTGAGGAAATGAGTCATGCTAATTTGGTATAAAGGTAAGGAAATGAGTCATGCTAATTTGGTATAAAGGTAAGGAAATGAGTCATGCTGTTGGTATAAAGGTGAGGAAATGAGTAAATTGATGTAAAGTTTGGGAAAAGAGTAATTTCTATTAAATATAAAGGGGTTGAAAGATATAATACTAAGCTAGGGTAAATGTGATGTAATAGGGAGTGGGGCAATGTTCAGTAAGTGTAAAGTTGTTATAAGGTTAACGTTAAGTTGGTGTAAAGCTAGTGTAAATGTGATATAATGAGGAGGAGGGGCAATGTTCAGAAAGTGTAAATTTGTTATAAGGTTAACGTTAAGTTACTTTAAAGCTAGTGTAAATGTGATATAATGAGGAGGAGGGGGGCGCAATGTTCAGAACGTGTAAATTTGTTATAAGGTAACATTATAAAGCTAGTGTAAATGTGTAACAGAAAAGTGTAAATTTGTTATAAGGTTAACGTTAAGTTAATTTAAAGCTAGTGTAAATGTGATATAATTAAGGGGGCAATGTTCAGAACAGGGTAACATTGTTGGTGTAAGTTATAAATTGATATAATTAAGGGGGGGGGAAATGTTCAGGAAAACAAATTTGTTTAAGGTTATCGTTATTAAAGCTAGTGTAAATGTGATATAATAGGGTGAGGGGCAATGTTCCGAAAGTGTAAAGTTGTTATAGGGTCGTTTAGTTGGTGTAAAGTTGTTAAAGAGAGGTTAAGTTGGTGTAAAGTTGTTATAAGAGTAAGGTTGTTGGGTAAAGCATTAAGTTGTAAATGTGATATAATTAGGTGGAGGGGTACTTTCCGTAAGTGTAAAGTTGTTATAAGAGTAAATGTGATAAATGTGATATAATAGGGGGGAGGGGTAATGTCTGAAAGTGTAAAGTTGTTATAAGGGTAACCTTTATTGGTGTAAAGTTGTAAGAGTAAATAAAGTTGTTATGTTGTTGGTAAAGTTGTTATAAGACATTAAGTTGGTGTAAAGTTGTTATAAGAGATTGTTGTTGGTGTAAAGTTGTTGTTATGATATAGTTGTTATAAGAGTAGGTTAAGTTGGTGTAAAGTTGTTATAAGAGTAAGGTTAAGTTAGTGTAAAGATATAATAGGGTGGAAATGTTCCGAAAGTGTAAAGTTGTTATAAGGGTAACGTTTAGTTGTAAAGTTGTTATAAGAGTAAGGTTGTTATAAAGTTAGTGTAAATGTGATATAATAGGATGGTTAAGTTGGTGTAGGCGGTAACGTTTAGTTGTAAATGTTGTTATAATAGTAAATGTGATATAATAGGGTGGAGGGGTAATGTTCCGTAGGTGTAAAGTTGTTATAAGGGTAACATTAAGTTATATACATATATAGATAACATCACCACCCCCCCCAGAATTTATTTACAATGGAGGGCAGTACTATGCTCCTTTTTTTCTTTGTTCTTTTTTTCTTTGAGTTGGACTCAATGGTTCACGGGCAAGGTGTCGGCCTCTCAACCAAAGGGTCATGAGTTCGTGCCCCGACAGGTTGGAAAATTTTCTCAAGACGTTTCTAATAAAATCAAACCAACCCCACCCCGACCATCCCCTCCCCGCCCTCTGCTACAGGTCGGCGGATCAGCATCTAGTCTCATCGAAGAAATAAAGGAGGTCCCAAAATATGCAGATGACAATATTTTGCACGTTTAAGATCCCTTGACTGTTTAAAGAGCAAGCCAGACAAAATATGTTTTTTTAAACATTCTAATAAAAATATCCCCAAATCACCTTAGTTGTGGATGTTGGTAAATGTAATATGGAAATAACAAAATCTTTGTTTTAGTGAATGTGTAATGGAGTCATTTGGTGCCATCGATGGCCGAGTGGTTAGGCTGCCGGATTGGGGATCATGAGGTCCCGGGATCGAATCCTGGCAAAAGCCAGTCCCAACGTTGCGTTCCTTGGGAAAGACTCGTAACACGCATTTCCCCACTCTACCCAGGTGCAAATAGGTACAAGCACTAACTAGCTTGGGAGTAAAACAACCTGCGTCAGACTAACGTCACGGCCAGGAGGTGATTATTATCACCTGTTCCGCTTCACGCTATAGAGACCGGCATAAGCTCCGGCTCTGTGCGCCGTATGTAAAGACGTCGAAAGTAACTTTTTCATGCAATCAGAATTCTCTATTTGGGACTAAATGAAGAAATAAAACAAGGTCAAAGCGACATCACAACATATCATATACAACAAAGACAGTAATCGGGAAATTCCTTTAACAAATAATTAATCATTACAAAAGTTTTGCACAGATGCGCTCACAAGAGAAAAAGAAAGAATCATTCTTACACCCATATACACACACATCCATCTACACACGCACAACACACACACACACAGCCATTCACACAACACACACATACACACACACACGCGTACTCGCATACACATTCAGAGAGAGAGACATTGTTAGCAGCCAGGGACAATGCAGATTAAGTGGGTCAGTCTGACATTTAATCAACGACACTGCATTTACACAGCACACACACACACACACACATACACATAGTTGCAAATATACATACACATACATACACGCACACCATCATATTATACATAAACACAAATACAAACACATACACATACACGCAAAGACATTACATATACATATTTACACATACACACATGTGTATACAATATACTTATTTTTAAACTTCAAGTCATTCAAAACAATTCAGCCAGACCTATCTTTAACAAACAAAAACTTGAAAATATATCCCCACTACTGACAGAACTTCACTGGTTAACAGTCGAAAAAGAATAAAATTCAAAGCTGCAACTTTAATTTACAGATGTCTTGATGGAACAGCACCTAGCTATCTTCAAAGTCTTTTAAATGTCTACAAACCTGGTCGGACATTAAGATCGTCTGCCGATACTTCTACCAATTACTCCCAAAAGTAAAAACTAGTGCTGGTACACGATCGTTCGCATTATTATGACCCGCTCGTATGGAATACCCTCCCACAGAGTCTTAGAGAGTCAAAGTCACTGTCAATTTTTAGAAAAAAAACATCAAGGCACATCTTATTAACTAGCTTATAAAAGCGTACTTTCTTAAATGAAAACTTGCATAATTTTATTAAGGCTGTATTCACCCTGTGTGTGAGGAAGCGTGTGTGTGTATGTGTGTGTGTGTGTGTGTGTGTGTGTGTGTGTGTGTGGAATATAAATTCATGACAGTATTTACTGTTAAACGACTTTCTTCTTCTTGTTTGCATTGTCGGTTCTTCTTGTCATAAATTGCATTCATTCATGTAGCTTTGATGTAGGAAAGTCATATTGTATATCATAATATGTAACACATGTATAACATATTGTTTCTTAAAATATGTAATGCGCCTAGAGCCATACCGTTGTAAGAGTGCGAAATGGAAATGTACATAATAATTACCCATACACGTGCGCACATACACAAACACAGCATACTAACTTCATTCTAACATATTAGATCTAGTGTCAACATCGTGTACGGTCTGGTTGATTTCATTCATATTCAACACAAAAAAGATAATTTCGTAAACAGAACAACAAATCTTTGTCAAGGAACATCTTCCCTCTCCCTCTCGCACTTCTTCTCTCTCCTCTCTCTCTCTCTCTCTCTCTCTCTCTCTCTCTCTCTCTCTCTCTCTCTCTCTCTCTCTCTCTCTCTCTCTCTCTCTCTCTCTCTCTCTCTCTCTCTCTCTCTCTCTCTCTCTCTCTCTCTCTCTCTCTCTCTCTCTCTCTCTCTCTCTCTCTCTCTCTCTCTCTCTCTCTCTCTCTCTCTCTCTCTCTCTCTCTCTCTCTCTCTCTCTCTCTCTCTCTCTCTCTCTCTCTCTCTCTCAAGGAGAGTAGGACAATAAACTGTGTTGTATACTGCCATTTTGGTTTTTGTTGACAATTCTTGTTTACCTACAAATGCCTTTCCTAGATGGTCATATATTGCACTTCCCTTTTTGATTCTCTGGCTGATTTCTTCTCTTAGTTTTCCCTCTGAGTCAATCATTACTCCTAGGTAATTGTAACTTTGAACTTGTTCTAAATTCTCCCTGCCTAATTTCAGATTTTGTGTTTTAGTTTCCCTAGTTACTAGCATTGTTTTGGTTTTCTTTGCATTTACTCGCATTCCTCTTTTACTTAATTCATTACTCATTATGTTGATATTTGACTGGAGGTCCCTTTCTGATTTTCCAAACAAGACTAAATCGTCAGCAAATGAAAGCATTGGTACATTTGCTGGTTTGAGCTTCCATATGTTCTTCATATTTGAGGATGCCTTTGCGACTGAATCCATAAATGTGATAAACAAAAGAGGATTTAGTTTACAACCCTGTCTTACTCCTATATCTACATCAAATTCTTCAGATACATTTCCAGCTACTTTCACTGCACATGTTGTTTTATTGTAAAAACTTTTAATGGCTTTTATTAAATTTTGCTCTACGTTGTGTTCTCTTAAAGAAGGCCATAGTTCGTCCCTCCTCACAGTGTCAAATGCCTTTTCTAAGTCAATAACACACAGGTGCAAGTCAATGTTTCTCTCAAGGAATTTTTCTATTATTGTCTAATTGTAAATATGTGATCTTGTACACTTCTTCCAAGTCTAAATCCACTCTGGTGTTCTTCAATCTGATCCTCTACTCTTTTCCTTAGTCTCATTTCCAGAATCCTGGCACGCTAAGTAGTGATATTTCTCTATAGTTTGAGCATTTCATGGTTGATCCTTTCTTGTGTATTGGTACTACCGTTCCCTTTTTCCAGTCGCCTGGCACCTGTTTGGACTTCCATGCCTGTTGACATATTGCATATAGTAGTTTGTCTGCCTCTCTCCCTTGGTTTTTAATCATTTGTGGATAAACTTGATCTGCTCCTGGGCTTTTCCTAATTTCATTTTACTTATAGCTGTTTGAAGTTCTTCCATTGAGATATTTACATCTTAAGCTGTCTCATCTCCATTACTTGTTACTCTTAATAATTGATCTGTAATCCTTGTTTCATATGTTCTGGAGGGATTATGTAATTGTTGAAAATACTTTCTCCACGTTTCCATGATTTCGCTGTCTCCTTTCATGATTTCTCCTTTGGCGTTCTTAATTTGTCGTATTGTCTTTCTCATGGCATGCTCCCCAGAACATTTTTTGATTTCCTTGATAGCTTTCTTGAAGTCTTTGTCCAAACTCTTCCCACTGTTCTTGTTTTGATTTCCAAACTTCCTCTTTTGCGATAGTTCTTTTACTCATGTAATCTATCCTATCCTCTGGTCTCTTTGTTTGCAAGTCTTTCTTCCAGGCATCTTTCTTTTCTTTGATCTTAGTCTTGACATTCTCATTCCACCATGCTGTCCTTTTCCCATCTCCTTTAATTTGTTTCTTACCACAGACCTCTTCAGTACAACTGAGGAGTGTTTCTTTATGTATTTGCCACTTTTCTTGTATTGTGCCTTCCTTCAGATCCATCTGCCTTTCACTGATAGATCTTTTTATCCTGGATTGGTACATCTGTTTTACTATTGGTTTATTTAGTTCTTCTATTTTGAGTTAAGTAGCTTTCTTCTTTTTCCTTTCCTGTTTGTTTTCTTCAGTTAATAATCTCATTTTGGCTATCACTAGGTGATTATCACTTAAATAGCATTCAGCTGTAAAAAAGGGAGCTGCTAACTATTATGTAGTCTATGATTGACTTTTCACATCTGTCTTCATTTACTCTTGCATATTTGTGGATATCTTTATGAGGAAAAAAATATATTAGCTATTTTCATGTTATTATTTAGGCATAAATCTATTAGTCTCTCTCCATTTGGAGAGGTTGTTGTCTCTCCTTCTTTACCTATTACTCCTCCTGGTGTTTCTATATTGTTGCCTACTCTAGCGTTTAAATCTCCTAAAACCATTAATTCCTGTTTGGGTTTAAGATTATCTGCAGCTATTTGTAAATCATTTTCGAAGATATATTTTTCTTCTTTGGAGGCATCTTCGTTTGGTCCATAAGCTATTAATAATTTAATTTCTCTTCCTTTTGGTTTAATATTTACCTCTAATAGCTGTGGGCTTACAAATTTCCAACTTTCTAGTAGCATTTCTTCTTTTATGCATTATGAGGCCTACTCTAGCTCTATCTTTGACATCTACTCCTGCTCTAGCTCTATCTTTGACATCTACTCCTGCTCTAGCTCTATCTTTGACATCTACTCCTGCTCTAGCTCTGTCTTTGACATCTACTCCTGCTCTAGCTCTGTCTTTGACATCTACTCCTGCTCTAGCTCTATCTTTGACATCTACTCCTGCTCTAGCTCTATCTTTGACATCTACTCCTGCTCTAGCTCTATCTTTGACATCTACTCCTGCTCTAGCTCTATCTTTGACATCTACTCCTGCTCTAGCTCTATCTTTGACATCTACTCCTGCTCTAGCGCTATCTTTGACATCTACTCCTGCTTTAGCTCTATTCTTTGACATATACTCCTGCTCTAGCTCTATCGTTGACATCTACTCCTTCTAGCTCTATTTTTGACATCTACTCCTGAGACGAATTGGTCATACATTTTCTATTCCTTGTCCTTTTTTTCTTTTCTGTAATAGCCAAAATATCTAATTCGAATTTTTCCATTTCTTCAACTAATTCTAACTCCTTTCCATTAATTGCCCTAACATTCCATGTTCCAAAAAATCACAGTCCGTGTTTATTTCCAGAGTCGTCTTCGAAAGTTCAAGTCGGTTATATCATTGTATATATTACTTTGAATCAGGTTGTCTTGGATAAGCAGGCGATTAGCCCACTGTACCCTAGGTAAATGGTGGGGCTGCCACCTTGAGGCCCCCTACCGGGTCTTGTTATTTTCTGTCAGAGTTAACTCCCTTAGCCTTTAGTCATTCAAGACCAGCCTGCTAGGCAGCAGGTTGTTATTTAATGCCAGGGTTAAATCCTTTAGCCTTTGGTCAGTCAAGACCGGCCTGCAAGGAAGCAGGTTACTTTCTTTTCAGGGTTAACTCCCTTAGCCTTTAGTCAGCCAAGACCTGCCTGCAAGGCAGCAGGAATTATCATCATAATCATCATCATTTATTATGGTGCGTGTTATTTACCGACCTTCCCTCCCCACATTGTTCTGTCTTCAGTGCTTCTTGAGACATCCGAGTTGGTGGTGATATCGGACGTGTTGTGGTTTTCAGACTGAAAATGGTGTCCTGGGAAGGGTTAAAGACAGTGGGTTTTTTCCCAGCTGCCTTCAGTCATTCCTTAATAACTGATACTTTTTTCATCAACCCCCGGCAACTAACTACTAGCTGTATTCTAAACTTATACATAATAATTAGATCCGCTCTTTCCCGTTAGCATCACCAAATTCTGTTTCAATTCCTTACATTTGTTTTCTAACATTTGGAATGTCACAGAGCATGCTCTGCTTTCCGATGTTTTAAAAATTTGATTTGATTTATCCACATCCACTGGTAAGGTGATCTCAGGGTTTTACGTAGTGTTTTTAATTTTGCCCGGACTGCTCTTTATACAGCCAAAGGATCTTTAACATGCACAGAGTGTTGTGATCTGCACACGGGACCTCCTTTTTATCGTCTGGGACTAGGTGTCAATCAACAAACCTTGAAAAAAACTCGAGAAATGTCTCTATCGTCGGCGGGGCTCGAACCCACACTTGCCTCTGGACAACTGAGAACGCCCCCCTCCCACCCACCCTGCTTGCCGGATCTTGAATTATAGGTCTTTAGGTCTTTGACTTGGGATGGCGAAAATACTGTCTTTGATAATATAGTCCCAGATGAAGAAGTCACGGCAGGTAGTATTGGGCATTGTAGCAGGTCAAGTGGTAGGTGTCCATCCTTGTATTATCATTTAGTATAGACATCACACAGTGGAGTGACATCGGTGGCTGAGTGGTCAGGCTGTCGGACTTGGGATCATGGGGTCCCGGGGTCGAATCCAAGCAAAGCTAGGTCTGCCGTTGTGTTTCTTGGGAAAAGACACTTAACACGCATTCCCCCTCCCTCCTCCCATTCGCCCCACGTGCAAATAGGCACCGGCACTAAGCTTGGGAGTAGAAACTTGCGTCAGGACAGCGTCCTGTCCAGGGGGTAATTATTATAATCACCTGTTCCGTTTCACGCTACAGAAATCGGGATAAGCTCTGGCTGAATTGTAAAGCTTTGAATGAACTTTTACTTACAACACACAGTGGAATGGCAGAAAGAAGAACAGAAAAGGATATGAAGGAAGGAGGAGAGGAGAACAAATTAATTCTTTCATTTTTTTAAAGACCGGGCAGTGGACAGGTAAGCACCTATACGGGGATTAGGCGGTCCGGCCCTCCACGAGTCTGCCACTGCCTTGCAGGTGGGTTTTGGTTTACCAAAGGCTAAGGAGTTAACCCTGACAGAAAATAACAAGGTCTGGTAGGTAACCTCAAGGTGGCAGCCCCACCATCTACCTAGGGTACAGTGGGCTAATCCCTGCTTATCCAAAACCAAACTGATATACCCGGTTTGACTTTCAAAGACGACTTTAGAAAAGAACATGGACTGTAATTTTTGAAACATGGAATGTTAGGGCAATAAATGGAAAAGAATTAGAATTAACTGAAAAAATTGAAAATTTCAAAGTAGACATTGTGGCTATTACAGAAACAAAGAAAAAAGAACAAGGAATGGAAAATGTAGGACCAAATCATATTTTAATCTTCTCAGGAGTAGATGCAAAGATAAGATAGAGAAAGAGATAGAGCTAGAGCAGGAGTAGGGCTCATAATGCATAAAAGGCAATAAAAGCTACTAGAAAGTTGGAAATCTATAAGCCCACTGCTATTAGAGGTAAATATTAAACCAAAAGGAAGAGAAATTAAATTATTAATAACTTATAGACCTAACGACGATGCCACCTCAAGTAAAATGTATCTTCGAAAACGATTTATAAATAGCTGCAGAGAATCTCAAACCGAAACAGGAATTATTGTTTTTAGAAGATTTAAACGCTAGAGTAGGACAACAATACAGAAAACATCAGGAGGAGAAATAGGTAAAGAAGGAAAGACAACGACTTTTCCAAATGGAGAGACTAATATATTTTTGTTCAGACTAACAATAGTGTTGCTTTTGTTCTAGTAGCAGTAGTAGTAGTAGTAGTAGTACAATAGTAGTTGCTAGTAGTATTAGTAGTAGTTAGGTGGTAGTAGTACAGTAGTAGTAGGTAGTAATAGTAGTATTATTAAAAATAAATAGTGATTTTCTAGTAGTAATAGCAATTCTTATAGTAGTAGTAAAGACAAATCTATTTTTTGAATATGTCTATTGTTTGTATTTGTCTCGTCTTTGTTCCGATGGGGCTTTCATATTATCTTATGCCATTACCATCCATCATTAGTCATTTCACACTGCTGGTATCGAACTCTCTAGTGTTGGCTCGATACCTGTCACCAGCTGGAGGAGCGAGTTTATTCAATTGTTTATTATTGACATAGACATCAACATGGCGGCTCAATGCTTGTTGATGGTGAAAATGAAACGAATATGTTCGGTTTCGAATTTCATCTTGTTCGTTACTCTTCTTCATTGCGGCACATTTGTTAGCGGACATAGGCCCTGTTGATTTAACCGACCAGTTGGGTGATGGCATATTAGTTTTCACAGATCTCGCATTCGTTGGAAGAAGAGAGTCTCTCTTATAAGAGCAGACCCACAGTGCGGAAGAGGACTCTGGAGATGTTGACCCTAAACACCTTGCTACAGTGGTAGGATGCCTAACTAAGATCAAATAATATAGTTCTAGTGTTAGCCGTAGTTTCATTGGCTTTTCGAGCGACGTAGTTTTAAAAGTGATCGAATTTCACATGATAGTTAACCTATGCCTATAGATATAAGAGATCTAGATCTAGATTTACTTATTTTTATGGCAGGTTTCACAAAAATAGGACCCAATGATAACTTGAACTCTTCAATTAATCTTTCTCAAAGTCTGAAATTGATGAATCTTCTTAACATTTGGTCCATGTATAAGCTTTAACATCGCAGATATAAAAAACATAATATTGTGAAATTTGCTTTCAATTTGTGTGTTTTTGTGAATATTGTTTGGTGCGAACATCAGCTATTGAGACTGACGGCATTTCCCTCTTTTAATAAGTCCTTTTTCACCTTAAGGTAGGTGAGGTCCAACGAACTTTTATTCCTATTTTCTTTAATTCCATGTGAAATTCATTGTTCAAAAGAAAATTTGGCGAGTTCTAAATATTTTTTATCTTTTGCAGTGATCACGTGAGGCAGGTTTCAGATTTTCATTATTATGTAACAACTGTGGTCTATAAATGAACACACAGTAAGAGCTGAAAAAAACAGTTGAAAAATACGTAGAAAGCGCCGTTTTATGATCTGGAGTGAGAAAACATATTCCTACGACCATATTCTGTCAAAAGAAGACACAAAAAAATCATAGGTAACACTAAATGAGAGTGAGAATACCATGAGACTACTGTCAGTCTGCAAAACCCTTACATGGTTTATAGTAGTTTTACGTTTGACTTCTTAGTTAAATAACAGCCAATGAGATTACAATTTATTTAAGCTTGTGGTTTTCGATAGTCTCGTTATCATCATTATCAAAGTGGCGCTTTCCCATCCAACACACTTCATGAGAGAGGTCTAAGATTGATTACACGGCTATAAGCTGCTAATGTCAAGTCCATAGTTAAAATTTTTCTTGTTGCAATAACATCTCAATATGAGTTCTTTATTTTCTCAACTTATAAAAAATGCATGTTTTTTATAGGTCGTTTATCATCTGTAAACGTGAACTCATTATTCACCTAAATCTAAATCTAGCTTAGCCCATTGCACACACTAGTTTTTTTTCATGCAAATGGCTGAGGCAACCCTCACTGTAAGAAGGTCACTTCTGGTAACACTGTGAGCTCTACTTGAGTTAAAATATTTATTAAAAGGCATATAATTTGTTTTGGGTGGGTATCGTTTAAGAAAAGGTTTTTTGAAGGACTTGAGGGTTTCCTTTGTTCTGGTCTCCAGGAAGGCAGACTGTTCAGATTTTTGAATGAAAGGTTCAAGTTTGCTTACCGTGCCATGGGATTCAAGTCACATTCTTTGAACTTCTAAAATTACGTCAGTGGAGGAGGCATTCGTATGTCAATGTAGCAATTTTATATTCAATTTATGTTTCACAGGAAGCCAGAGGGTGATTGGAGAAGTGGTGTATCAGATCAGATTTTTCTTATTTTTAGAAAACAATTTGGCAGCAAAGGTTTAACACTAGAAAAGCGTCATGGCTGTGGCGAGAGACTACCCACGAAATTTCACGAGTTCTCGGGAAGTGTGACTTCAGACCAGGCCATCACCAATCTATTGAATTTAGTTGCATGGCAATCATCTGGTTTCACCCAAGCCAAGCCGAACCAGGATGATTCCATTCTTTTCAATTTAGTATGAGCCACCAGAGATCAATAACGTATTTGTGCAAACACACATTCTTATCATCAGCTCAACACACACTCTCAAAAATGACCAGCTCACATTTTCACTCCTCTAGCGATGAACTTGTCCTAGTAGGATCATTCCATTTTACAATAGGGGTGACCAATAAATGAAAGTTTTATATCAAGCCTACTTCATGCATAGTACAGCTGTTAGCATTGTTACTACCAGTTGTCCAAGGCAAAGATAATAATGGACACACCCTTTTGAAATAGACTCAACCAAAAGGCCTATTTGGATGTAAGCTTATGAGCCTGAACTGTCCTTTTTCCTGTTTACTAAATGGTTAACCAATCAGAAAGCATTATTTTAAAAGAGGATGAGCGTAAGACAGTAAGATGGTAACAATAAGGAAGAATATTCAGGCCTCTCTTGACCCATCCTTCCTTCCCGGCAATTGCTGAGCATTGCACTGAGAGGTTTGTAGCAGGTAAACAGGAAATCCTGGGTGTGGCGCTGAACAGAGTGCTGTAATAAACCGGCATTTACTGGTCATAGCCTTACCAGGGTTAACTCAGAAGCTCGTAGATGTTATGGAAATGACCTTTTCACATTGAGGGGTTGCCCGGCCATTTGCATTAAAAAACAAGTGTATGCAAGGGGTGAAGCTAGGATTTAGACTTAGTTTGAACAATGATTTTAGTTTACAGATGATAAAAGACCTATAGAACATGTATTTTCCTGAAAGTTGAATAAATTATGAGGAATTCATATTTGAGATGTTATTGTGACAAAGAAACTTAAACTAAAGATCAGACAATAGCAGTGATAGCTCTGTTATCAACTTAGGCTTGCATGAAGTGTGTTGGATGGGAAAGTGTCACTTTGACGAATGATAGCGAGAGCCACCGGAAAAACTACTAGCTTAAAATGAATTGTAATCCCATTGGCTGTTGTTTTAACTGTGAACTCCAAAGGTCAAACCATGTCATTAACCACTTGAGGAAAGTGGAAATTTCCATTCAAGAAAGCGTATGTGTCTGGCTCTAAATATAGAGCCTGTGCACTTCCGTGCCAATAACAGTGGCCCTTAATAACAGGCTAGCGTGCTTTCAGGACAACCATAGCACGCCTAAATAAAAAGTGGGTGCTCTTTTTGGGTTAGCATGGCTGATAATGGCCGCAGGCTGTCAGCCAGCTGTGTTTAGTCAGTCAAGCCCGGCCGTCTTTTTAACTGCTTCCCATGGTCCAATATTCCCTCCCCCACAAATGTAACCTTGCCATACAGCGATTTGGTTTGGAAAGTTGAATCCCGGGTCAGGGCCTTCATTGTAAGGGAATCTTAAATACATTAATGAGCCAAATTTGACTCAATAAGATTTATCTAATTCGGATAAAATTACTGGATGAAAGTATGCTGTTTGGTAACAAATTTATATTGTAAATCTAAGATAAATATATATGCCAGTTATGATAATTATAACTGTTTGTTATTATAAGCGAAAACGAAGAAACAAGCATGGGGTATAATATGCTTGTATGATCTAGGAATTCTGACTGTCTTTATCTTCATTGCAGGTCGGCCTGTTAGACTCGCATACCACTCTGATCATGCATTGGGCAGGTGAAGGCAGTGACATCATCATCGCCCTGGCCAGAGCTTATCAGAGGCGTCGAGGAGCAACATCTTTGTGTCAGAAGTAAGAATATTTGTTATATCTTGTTTTGAGTTGAAGTCATTAAGCTAATATATCGATTGTAAAAGTTGCAAACTGTGTACCAGGTCCAATTTTGGATGTTTGAGAAAATCAAAAAGGACGATGCTGCGTATTTTAATCTATTTTCACAGACATACAAGTTTGTGCAAGTGTCAAAAACTAGATCTAATAGGGATACATAGATTACTCATATGGATTTATTATATATGGGTTTCTATTGGTTCTTATGTCACGGAATCCTAACTAGACAAAGCATTGGGGTTTCCTAATGTTAAAAAAGTGAAAAAAAATGTGTTACCAATTTTAACGTGCACGTTTTTTTACTTTCACTTTAGATATAATAATATAATTTTTTTGTAGTAGTTGTTGTAGCTTAGTGTTTTTTAATTTCATCAACAAAAACATTCCATTTCCTAGCCAAAGAAGATGTATGCATCATAATTTAACGCATTTTGTTCCTTGAATAAAATGATAAATGTCAGAAGGTATTCATATAAATACAACTCAGTATTCAGGAATATATATGAAAATATCGATTATTTAAAAAAAGTCATTGTCAGGATCATGGGTGGTTGGTGGGTGCTACTGGTAGGTCCTACTTTTTTTTCCTTTACTCTTCCACTTATCTTTTTACTACAAGGTAGATGGTGTAAATTTCAATTAAACAAACAAACTAAGAATTGTCAGGAAAGCCATTACCCCCCCACCTCCCCCCTTTTTCTTTTTTTTTTTCTTCTTCTTCCCGGCACAAGTGCAGGCTCATCGACTGTGCATCATTTTATCCCTGAGGAAAGTAGAGTGAAGTCGACTGTGCATCATTTTATCCCTGAGGAAAGTAGAGTGAAGTCGACTGTGCATCATTTTATCCCTGAGAAAAGTAGAGTGAAGTCGACTGTGCATCATTTTATCCCTGAGGAAAGTAGAGTGAAGTCGACTGTGCATCATTTTATCCCTGAGGAAAGTAGAGTGAAGTCGACTGTGCATCATTTTATCCTGAGGAAAGTAGAGTGAAGTCGACTGTGCATCATTTTATCCCTGAGGAAAGTAGAGTGAAGTCGACTGTGCATCATTTATCCCTGAGGAAAGTAGAGTGAAGTCGACTGTGCATCATTTTATCCCTGAGAAAGAAGTGAAAGTAGAGTGAAGTCGACTGTGCATCATTTATCCCTGAGGAAAGTAGAGTGAAGTCGACTGTGCATCATTTTATCCCTGAGGAAAGTAAGTGAAGTCGACTGTTATCATTTTATCCTGAGGAAAGTAGAGTGAAGTCGACTGTGCATCATTTTATCCCTGAGGAAAGTAGAGTGAAGTCGACTGTGCATCATTTTATCCCTGAGGAAAGTAGAGTGAAGTCGACTGTGCATCATTTTATCCCTGAGGAAAGTAGAGTGGAAGTCGACTGTGCATCATTTTATCCCTGAGGAAAGTAGAGTGAAGTCGACTGTGCATCATTTTATCCCTGAGGAAAGTAGAAGTGAAGTCGACTGTGCATCATTTTATCCCTGAGGGAAAGTAAGGAGTGATCGACTGTGCATCATTTTATCACAGGAAAAGTAGAGTGAAGTCGACTGTGCATCATTTTATCCCTGAGGAAAGTAGAGTGAAGTCGACTGTGCATCATTTTATCCCTGAGGAAAGTAGAGTGAAGTCGACTGTGCATCATTTTATCCCCTGAGGGAAAGTAGAGTGAAGTCGACTGTGCATCATTTTATCCCTGAGGGAAAGTAGAGTGAAGTCGACTGTGCATCATTTTATCCCTGAGGAAAGTAGAGTGAAGTCGACTGTGCATCATTTTATCCCTGAGGAAAGTAGAGTGAAGTCGACTGTGCATCATTTTATCCCTGAGGAAAAGTAGAGTGGAAGTCGACTGTGCATCATTTTATCCCTGAGGAAAGTAGAGTGAAGTCGACTGTGCATCATTTTATCCCCTGAGGAAAGTAGAGTGAAGTCGACTGTGCATCATTTTATCCCTGAGGAAAGTAGAGTGAAGTCGACTGTGCATCATTTATCCTGAGGAAAGTAGAAAGTGAAGTCGACTGTGCATCATTTATCCCTGAGAAAGTAGAGTGAAGTCGACTGTGCATCATTTTTATCCCTGAGGAAAGTAGAGTGAAGTCGACTGTGCATCATTTATCCCTGAAAGTAGAGTGAAGTCGACTGTGCATCATTTTATCCCTGAGGAAAGTAGAGTGAAGTCGACTGTGCATCATTTTATCCCTGAGGAAAGTAGAGTGAAGTCGACTGTGCATCATTTTATCCCTGAGGAAAGTAAGTGAAGTCGACTGTGCATCATTTTATCCTGAGGAAAGTAGAGTGAAGTGCATCATTTTATCCCTGAGGAAAGTAAGTGAAGTCTGTGCATCATTTATCCTGAGGAAAGTGTGAAGTCGATGCATCATTTATCCCTGAGGAAAGTAGAGTGAAGTCGACTGTGCATCATTTTATCCCTGAGGAAAGTAGAGTGAATTCGACTGTGCATCATTTTATCCTGAGGAAAGTGAGTGAAGTCGACTGTGCATCATTTTATCCCTGAGGAAAGTAGAGTGGAAGTCGACTGTGCATCATTTTATCCCTGAGGAAAGTATTGTCCTGAGTGAATTCGACTGTGCATCATTTTATCCCTGAGGAAGTAGAGTGAAGTCGACTGTGCATCATTTTATCCCTGAGGAAAGTAATGGGTGAAGTCGACTGTGCATCATTTTATCCCTGAGGAAAGTAAGTGAAGTCGATCCCTGTGGCCATCATTTTATCCCTGAGGAAAGTAGAGTGAAGTCGACTGTGCATCATTTTATCCCTGAGGAAAGTAGAGTGAAGTCGACTGTGCATCATTTTATCCCTGAGGAAAGTAGAGTGAAGTCGACTGTGCATCATTTTATCCCTGAGGAAAGTAGAGTGAAGTCGACTGTGCATCATTTTATCCCTGAGAGAAAGTAGAGTGGAAGTCGACTGTCAGCGGGCCTTCTCAACTCCAGGGGGAATCATAACAGTACTGAAGCCTGTTAGGCATTTTACTAACCTCTGATAGGATCTTTAGAGTCAACCTATAGCTGGGCACTCATTCACACCTGAATATTTGAGGAAAGTTTGAAGTCGACTGCTAGGCATCATTTTATTTGGTATCTTTCAACTCCAGGGGAATCATTGACTGAAGCCTGTTATCTTTTTTGTACTCGCTCTGATAGGATCTTTCTCCTCAAGTCGACTGTGCACTCATTCACACCTGAATAATTGAGGAAAGTAGAGTGAAGTCGACTGTGCATCATTTTATCTGAGCGTATCTTTCCTCCCTAAGCTGGGGGGCATCATTGATCCCTGAAGAAAGTTCCTTTTTGTATAGCTGTGGACTCCCTGATATTTGAAGTACTTTTCACTCCCTGAATCACCTGAGGAAAGTAGATTGAAGTCGACTGTGTATCATTTCCTATCCCTATAGCTGGGCACTGATCAACTCCACTGGGGAATCATAACATCCTGAAGCCTGGGGACTTTTTGTACTAACTGTAGCATCTTTATCCCTCAACCTATACCTGAGGCACTCATTGCATCATTTGAATCCCTGAGGAAAGTAGAGTGAAGTCGACTGTGCACTCATTGATTATTGAAGTATCTTTCAACTCCAGGGGGAATCATAACATATTTGAAGCCTGTTAGGCTCTTTTTGTACTAACACTCTGATAGGATCTTTTCTCAACCTATAGCTGGGCACTCATTCACACCTGAATCAAGTGAGGAAAGTAGAGTGAAGTCGACTGTGCATCATTTTATCCCCATCTTTCCTTCTCAACTCCAGGGGGAATCATGACAGTACTGAAGCCTGTTTCCTCTTTTGTACTAACACTCTTGATAGGATCTTTCTCCTCAACCTATAGCTGGGCACTCATTCACACCTGAATCAAGTGAGGAAAGTAGAGTGAAGTCGACTGTGCATCATTTATCCCCAGCCGGCCTTCTCAACTCCTGGGGGAATCATAACAGTACTGAAGCCTGTTAGGCTTTTTGTACTATTGATATCTGATAGGATCTTTTTTCTCAACCTATAGCTGGGCACTCATTCACACCTGAATCAAGTGATGACAGCGGAGTGAAGTCACTGTGCATCTTTTATTGAATACTCAATTCAAACCTGAATCATGTGACTGAAAGCCTGGGGAAGTCAATACTATCTTTTCTACCTAAGCTGGGCACTCATTCACACCTGAATCATGTGATGAGTATCTTTTCTCTCAATTCTACTCATTTTTAGTATCTTTTCTCTCCCTAAGCTGGGCACTCATTCACACCTGAATCAAGTGAGGAAATAGCTAGGCACTCATTGATATTTGAAGTATCTTTCCTCTCCCTATACCTGGGCACTCATTGATATTGAAGTATCTTTCCCTCCCTGAGGCACTCATTGATAAGTATCTTTCCTCTCCCTATAGCTGGGCACTCATTGATAATTGAAGTATCTTTCCTCTCCCTATAGTGGGAAACTGAGTTTTGACTGTGCATCATTTCTCTCCCCAGCTGGGGACTCATTGATATTTGAAGTATCTTTTTGTCTCCCTATACCTGGGCACTCATTGATATTTGAAGTATCTTTCCTATCCCTATAGCTAGGCACTCATTGATAATTAGTATCTTTCTCTCCCTATAGCTGGGCACTCATTCACACCTGAATCAGCTGCATCAACGCTCTCAACTCAGGGGGAATCATTACTGAAGCCTGTTAGGCTTTTTACCGCTCTGATAGGATCTTTCTTCTATAGCTCTCATTCACACCTGAATTTTTTTTGAAGAAGCCCCGTGCCTTCATCCAGACTTTTCACCTTTTACAGTTTCTTCTTTCTTTTTTCTGCTTCCCAGGACTACGGCAAATCCTTTAAGGGCAAGGCGCATCTCCTGAATGTCAATTCTTCAACTCCAGCTGTGGTGCATAAATACTACAACACCAAGCTCTTCCAGACAAACGTAGTTCTAGCTTGATGCTGTAGTAAGCAAAAATCCCCAGAGGCCACTGTGGCCCATAGAGCCGGACGTATCCTGGTTTCTATAGCGTGAAATTCAACAGGTGATGATAACAATCGCCTCCTCTTTACAGGACGCCAGGACTCACAGGATAATGCTTGTACCCATTTGTACCCGTGGTGAGTGGGATGAATGCGTGTTATGTGTTTTTCTAAGGAACACAGCGTTGGGCCTAGCTTTGCCGGGATTCAAACTCCAGGACCACATGATCCCCAGCCCAGCAGCCTAACTACTCGGCCACTAATGCCACTGCTTGATGCTGTGGATGTAGATAAAAACATTTTTTGTTTTGTTTTTTTAGGGAGGGTGATCCTTGGGAAGGCATGTTTACCACAAATTGGACAAATCTTGTTTATTGCACTACTGGATGAAGCACTTCATTTCCTTCATATTGATACCATAAGTATCAGCTCTTTCATTTTATATGATTTTCTTAGAAATGATACCGGTCTAACCTTCAACACATCGGTTGTACCATAAAGCCGTAAATTTTGTCTAAAGTATGACAAGTTGGTACTCATTTTCTTTCTTTCTTTATCAGTTCCCATTCTACCTTTTGGTGTATGGGTTCAGATGCCTGAGATGATCTCTCCAGGATGCCCTGTCCTGGCATTTTCTGTTTTCCTTCAAAAAAAGTTAAATTTCTATGTTTCAATGCCTCTTTTATATCTTCTTCCCACTTTCTCCGAGGTCTGCCTTTTTGGTCTTTTACCTTGGGCTTTAGCACTGTATACTGATTTAGCTATTCTATTGTCATTCGTTCTGTTTACATGCCCAAACCATCTCAATTGATTTGTTTCTATCTTAGTTTTTATGCCATCTGCTTTGGTTTGATCTCTTATTGTTGTGTTTCTGATTTTGTCTCTTTTAGTTTTCCCTACTACTCTTCTTAGAAATTTCATTTCAGCTGCCTGTACTCTACTGTATTCTCTACTGTCTAAAGTCCAAGTTTCGCTGCCATAGAGGAGAGTAGGACAATAAACTGTATTGTATACTGCCATTTTGGTTTTGTTGACAATTCTTGCTTACCTACAAATGCCTTTCCTAGATGGTTATATATTGCACTTGCCTTTTGGATTCTCTGGCTGATTTCGTCTCTTTGTTTTTTCTCTCTGAGTTAAGCATTACTCCTAGGTAATTGTAGCTTTGAACTTGTTCTAAATACTCCCTGCCCAATTTAAGATTGTGTGTTTTAGCTTCCCCAGTTACTAGCATTGTTTTGTTTTTCTTTGCATTTACTCTCATTCCTCTTTTATTTAGTTCATTGTTCATAATGTTGGTATTTGACTGAAGGTCACTTTCTGATTTTCCAAACAGAACTAAATCATCGGCAAATGAAAGCATTGATACATTTACTGGTTTGAGCTTCCACATACCTACATTCATTTTCTTCATTTTTGAGGATGCCTTTGCGACTGAATCCATAAATGTGATAAACAAAAGAGGACTTAGGATACAACCTTGTCTTACTCCTATATCTACAACAAATTTTGCAGATGCGTTTCCAGCTACTCTCACTGCACATGTTGGTTTATTGTAAAAACTTTTAATGGCTTCTATTAAGTTTTGCTCTACATTGTGTTCTTTTAATGAATGCCATAGTTCGTCACTCTCACAGTGTCAAATGTCTTTTCTAAATCAATAAAACACAGGTTTAAGTCAATGTTTCTCTCAAGGAATTTTTCTATTATTTGTCTTATTGTAAATATGTGGTCTTGTACACTTCTTCCTGGTCTAAATCCATTCTGATGCTCTTCAATCTGATCCTTTACTCTTTTCCTTAGTCTCATTTCCAGTATCCTGGCATATACTTTTCCTGGAACGCTAAGTAGTGATATCCTCTATAGTTTGAGCATTCCATAGTTGATCCTTTCTTATGTATTGGTAACTATATGATAAAAAAACAATTTTTATTATTTTATTCAGCCAATTTAGACATGCAGAGTATAATGATAGGATTAAAATTGTCTATATCAAATAATAAAAAAGAAACATTTTCAGGACCTCTCCCCAAGTAGATCTACAAGTCAGAAATAGCATAGACGGCACTGTGTTCGATCAGTTTACTGGATTATCATTTTCCAATCATTGTTTTCATCTATTTGCTGATGGAAGCAGTGTATTGTGTGAATGGTGTCTCCACCCCAAACAATTTTTAGCTTCTCAATTCAACCTTTCACTCTTCCTCACTCTGACCAACTAACGACACATAGCCGATTTTTACGGGTGCCAATGTAAAGTTTGATTCTCTTATGAACTCTGTGTTTAAAAATGAAGAGAAAAAGAGAACAAATTCTAAAAGTTACTAATTTTTTAAACCGCCCTACTTTTTGGGTACTCACGCCATAATCTTGTGTACATCGGTAGTCTGTGTTAATTCTTGCCCTTCTATTTTTAAAACTCAAATGTAGCCTCTTGTCTTTTTTCATTCCATGATGTTATGATGATCCTTATTATGAAATTTTAAAATTCTTCCTTTGTGTATTAATCACCTTTCAGTACATCTTTTCTGATGTGAAGCACGACTGCATCTTCACTACAAGGAACCTACAAAACTTTGAAAGCACATGTTACCTCCCCTTCAAACCGCGAGTGCTGTCAATGAATCCGGAGGACTATAACCTGATTCTTGGCTTGGATGATGAGTCACCCGATAAAATCGTAAGAATTTATTTGGCAAATGTGTGTGTATTAATCTGGCACTTTTTTTCAATAGGACTGGATCACCTCGAAGGCTGAGAAGAAACAAGACGACATACTTTTCCTTCTTGGGATTTCTGTTTGCTTTTCTCTTCCTTCTTGCGATTTCTGTTTCCTTTTCTCTTCTTTCTTGGGATTTCTGTTTCCTTTTCTCTTCTTTCTTGGGATTTCTGTTTGCTTTTCTCTTCCTTCTTGGGATTTCTGTTTACTTTTCTCTTCCTTCTTGGGATTTCTGTTTCTTTTTCTCTTCCTTCTTGGGATTTCTGTTTCCTTTTCTCTTCCTTCTTGGGATATCTGTTTCCTTTTCTCTTCCTTCTTGGGATTTCTGTTTCCTTTTCTTTTCCTTCTTGGGATTTCTGTTTCCTTTTCTTTTTCCTTCTTCCTCTCCTCCCCCTTCCCCTCCTCGTTCTTTCTTTTTTTTCTTCCTTCTTCTTCTTCTTCTTCTTCATCTTCTTCTTCTAATGCAATTTAAAATCATCTTTTGGCTTAGTTTACATTTGGTGACAGACATGCTCACAACTCTTACTTCACAAGATAACATAGATAAATCTCTTTCGAAGTAAGGAAGGAAAATCTTCTTGCCAAAACCGTCTAATTATGCTTTCAAATTCTTTTTGTGTGTGTGGGGGGTAGACAGATTCGATAGTCCAGAGGCAAAGTGTCCACCTCATCGTGAATTGAAGCCCTGGCTGCGGTTGAAAAAATTCTCGATAATTTTTTTTTTGGAGTGAAAATTGCCCCCCCCCCCCCCCCCCCCCCTCCCCCCGCCTGATCCAGGTAGATAGATCGACACCTAGTGCCATCAGAGACAGGCGATAAAAAAGAGGTCCCATGTGCATATCACAACACTCTGCGCATGTTAAACGTCCTTGGCTGTTTACGGGCAGTTTGGGCAAAATCAACAATCCTACCAAAATTCCAGAAATCGCATTAGTTGTGGATGTGGGAAATCAAATCAAATAAAAAATTTTTTTGTGTGGCACTGCTCAGGGAGCGACACGTCTGTAACATCTCTTGAATCTAGGCCACTGTGTTAGCACTCTGACAATGTGTTTGTTGTTCTTGAATCTAGGCCACTATGTTAGCACTCTGACAATGTGCTTGTTGTTCTTGAATCTAGGCCACTATGTTAGCACTCTGACAATGTGCTTGTTGTTCTTGAATCTAGGCCACTATGTTAGCACTCTGCCAATGTGCTTGTTGTTCTTGAATCTAGGCCATTATGTTAGCACTCTGACAATGTGCTTGTTGTTCTTGAATCTAGGCCACTGTGTTAGCACTCTGCCAATGTGTTTGTTGTTCTTGAATCTAGGCCACTGTGTTAGCACTCTGCCAATGTGTTTGTTGTTCTTGAATCTAGGCCATTATGTTAGCACTCTGACAATGTGTTTGTTGTTCTTGAATCTAGGCCATTATGTTAGCACTCTGACAATGTGCTTGTTGTTCTTGAATCTAGGCCACTGTGTTAGCACTCTGACAATGTGTTTGTTGTT
This sequence comes from Doris montereyensis, assembly GCA_037039925.1. NCBI lineage: Eukaryota > Metazoa > Mollusca > Gastropoda > Nudibranchia > Dorididae > Doris > Doris montereyensis. Next base: position 24,122 of record JAXRKP010002739.1, read on the forward strand.
CTTGAATCTAGGCCATTATGTTAGCACTCTGACAATGTGCTTGTTGTTCTTGAATCTAGGCCACTGTGTTAGCACTCTGACAATGTGTTTGTTGTTCTTGAATCTAGGCCATTATGTTAGCACTCTGACAATGTGTTTGTTGTTCTTGAATCTAGGCCATTATGTTAGCACTCTGACAATGTGTTTGTTGTTCTTGAATCTAGGCCATTATGTTAGCACTCTGACAATGTGTTTGTTGTTCTTGAATCTAGGCCATTATGTTAGCACTCTGACAATGTGTTTGTTGTTCTTGAATCTAGGCCATTATGTTAGCACTCTGACAATGTGTTTGTTGTTCTTGAATCTAGGCCACTGTGTTAGCACTCTGACAATGTGTTTGTTGTTCTTGAATCTAGGCCATTATGTTAGCACTCTGACAATGTGCTTGTTGTTCTTGAATCTAGGCCACTGTGTTAGCACTCTGCCAATGTGTTTGTTGTTCTTGAATCTAGGCCACTGTGTTAGCACTCTGACAATGTGCTTGATGTTCTTAACTTTTTTCTCTCTCCTCTTTCCTCCACAGCTCTACCTCTCCACAGACTTTGGTCGCACTTGGACGTATCTCTACAGCAACATCAAGTCCGCCCATTGGTAAGCAGTGTGTTACTATTTATAACTCGGCTTTCTTGTTTATGATATAAAAAAAAGGATGTGCTTTTACATTAAACTTGTTTGGTATTGTTTTGTTCCATCCTTTATTTACGCGGGCGATTAGTGGGTGTTGCTGGTAGGTCCTTTTTTCTTTTCTTTTTCTTCTTTCACTTATCTTTCATCATGCTGTTTCCTCTTAATTCGCCCTGAGATCACTGCAATGCTGGATGGGGTAAATTTCAATGGAAACAAACAAACCTGCTGATTTTTGCATGGCTTGCCTAGAGGCAAGGCTGCCACACACTGGGGACCATGAGGTCCTAGTTTCGAATTCTGGCGTGGGGCGGTAGGTTGCCGGGCACTACTGTTAGGTAAGTGCTACTTCTCTCCCACTCTTTCATTTATCTTTCATCTTGCTATTACCTCTTGACTCACCCTGAGATCACCGCATATGGTGGGGATGGTACATTTGAATTATCGTAATAAGAATATTTCAACTTTTTATTAGCTAGTCGAAACCGCCCCGTTAACACACAGGGAGTCACATATTTCGCTAATACATTGTATAGAGGAGAAGGGGCGTGTAAATAGGACCGGGCCGTGTGTGTGTCGTCGATTCAGTGCGTAGAGACAAATGATGCCGTTTTGCATTTTTTCATTTTCTACATGGATAAAAAGCCGTCTTGTAGTTTTCGTATAGTCGTGAAAAAATTGGGCTTGTTCTATGTATTCATGACTTCAAGTTTAAGAAGTATGAGTTTTGTGAGTGATCATTTTTGCGAAATGTAGAAGTTTAAATTTGGTGTTTTTTGGCCCGTTTGAAAATTTTTTTCTTCTTTTTTTCGAAAATTAAAAATTGGTAACTTTGTATAATATTGTCCTACAGAAATGATTTTGGTATCAAATTACTCGGGTAATAAAGCTTTTTCCAGTGGTAGCAATTGTTTTTTCCATTGCTTACACTTGAGATTTCGGTCTGGACTACCTACTTTTATTTGTAAAGTGCCTTGAGGTTTGAAAAAGCGTTATAAAATGTTCTACTATTACTATTTAACTATTTTTAATACTTGTTCAACGTTTTATTTTCCTTGTCTCCGTAGGGGCATCCCACCGCACGACGATCCCATGAGGACCATTTACGTCCACGAGGACATCGGCGGCAAGGGACAGGTGATGAACATCACCCTACTGAGGAATTTTAAGAGACACGTGGAATCATTGGCTACGGATGTCGTTGATTTTCATATGAAGGAGAGCTACATGTATCTGACGAAATCGGTGGTATGTTATTGTTGTTTTTAAAAAAAAATTATTATTTGATTTTACCCAGATCTACAAGTAAGGATGATCTCAGGGGTTTGAGGTTGGTAGAATATTTTTAATGTAGCCTGGACTCACCCTGTAAACAGCCAAGGGAGGTTTAACATGCATGTAATGTTGTGATCTGCATACGGGACATCCTTTATGTCGTCGATAATCCGCTTACTTGGATCAGCAAAAGTGCGTGAGAATAGTTTTCAACCTGTCAGGCATGAACTCATGACCTTTTGGTTGAGAGGCAGACCCTCCCCCCCCCCCTCCCCCATTCCCTTTCCCAGTGGTGGTGTGATGTGGATGAGTGTTTTTGCTTGTGTGTCACTCAGTACCACTGTTGAAATTATATTCATACTTGAATCACTCGATTCTCTCTGAATCATTCTTTTTTTCTTTCAGCTTTAAAAGAAAATTAATTGAGAAAATTATTGATTGATTTTTTTTCCTTTTTTAATTTCAAAACTTTTATGGCTCTCGTAAACAAATATTAATTGAGAAATTAATTGATTTTTTTCTTTTATTAGTTCAGAAACCAATGCGGCTTTTGTAAAAAAAATATTAATTGAGAAATTAATTGATTCTTTTTCTTTTGATTATTTCAGAATCTTTACGGCTCTCGGCACAATCCCAACAAGCAGTTGTGGGTCTCCCATGACAGGGACAAGTTGCAAAAGGCGGAGTTTCCATTTGCAAGAGACATTATTGTAAGTCTGATGGTATTAACACCTGTTGCTAATACAAGCCAATAACCGGGCTTCCCGTACAGACATTTTCCTACCACAAGTTGATTGTAACGAAGAGCAGGCAATGACTCTAGATCTAGATGTTGACATAGACAATCTAGTAACACCAAGGCTCGATCGATAATTACAACAAGGCTATTTAGTATACTCACAGTCGACAATCAACCAATGGGTGAAGCGAGCACAAATATAACCCATATAAGCTGGCACAATGACCGCGGAATCCACTATACACTTTTTGTACAACTTTCTCCTATCAAGGGTAACCCGGTTATTTATAGTCGCAAACTAAGATATTTTTAGAACAGAAATTTCCACACCATTCTAAACGTTTTGACACAGTTCTACAACATTCTCCTTCTTTCCAGATATAAATAAATTGATACTAGGGCACATCAATATGATTACGTCACAAACTCATTAGGGATTTTACAGACATTAAAATTGAATACGTCATAGGCTTTTCTCTACTAGGGGAATCCTTCAAAACTATAAGTTGTTCATGGGACACTAATCATTCGGTTAGATTTTTGTTCCTTCCTAGTTTTTATTGAAGTTGTGCGATCAAAGGGGACTTGGTAGTCCAGAGGCAGGGTGTCAGCCTCTCAACCAAAAGGTAGTGGGTTTGAGCCTCGCCATCGGCTGAAAACTTTTCTTGAGTTTTTTTTTTAGTAAATTCTACCCCCTCCCTGGTCCAGGTAGGTGTATCGACGCCTAGTCCCATCAGAGACGGATGATAAAAAGGAGGTCTCGTGTGCAGATCACAAACACTCTGTGCACGTTAAAGATCACTTGTCTGTTTACAGGGCAGTACGGGCAGGATTGAAAATCCTACCAAAGACCCTGAGATCACCTTAGTTGTGGACGTGGGTAAATCAAATAGAATGAAAAACAAAACTCTGGCTACCTCCGTGTTTGATAAAAGAATAATATACAAAATTGCCGCATTGTGTTACAAACGTAAAAAGTGATAGAGCTCCAGATTACTTAAAAGACCTGATCTCTGGTTTATGTTCCACCTCGCCAACTGAGATCTACCAATCAGTGTCTGCTTAAACGTTCCCCTAAAAGCAAGGCCTGACAAAACTGTCACTGCGCTCTTTTAAATACGCAGTTCCTCACGTCTGGGAGTTCTCTTCCGCTGTTAATGCGATTTTTTGTTTGACACGTCAGAAGACGCCTTTGAAAAAACCTAAAAACGTACCTCGTGCTATGCTTCTTTTTGAAAAAAAAATTTTGGTTTTATTATGCGATTTTTATTCATGTATCATTCACTTTTATAAATGGTATATTTTCATGTGTTTTTTTATGTATTACATTACTCATATTTTTACTGTGTATGTATAACTATGCGCTTAAAGCTGTCGTAAGATGGGAGTGGGCGCTATAGAAATGAATTATATTATTTTTATTATTATTATTATTTTTATTTTATTATTATTATTATTATTATTATTATTATTATTATTTTTATTATTATTATTATTATTACTCTTATTATTATTATTATTGTTATTATTATTGTTATTATTATTATTATTATTACTCTTATTATTCTTATTACTATCTCCATGGAAATGGCAATTGAGCTGCAGGGTCCACAGTGTTTCATATAGTGAGAAAATGTTTTAAAAGTTTCTCCGTATCTTTCTTCAGCCGACGGATTTCTACGTGGTCGACGCCTCAGAAGGCCAACTTATGGTCAGTGTGTCTTTCCAGTCGTCGCTCTCTAACCTCTACATCTCAGAGGTGAAGGGCTTCCGTTTCACCTTGTCGCTGGAGCGAATTGTCTACTTCAACCCCAATGGACCGAAACACACCAGCTTTTTACGGTAAGGAATCCTGTGTTGGATTTGTTTTTGGTTTCAATTTAACCCTTTAGACATAACCACAACGAGTACTTAAAAACCCTGCATTAAGAACGTAATAATGATGATAATATAATAATATGATGCCCAAATTTATTATTAATATTTTATTAGTGTGACTGTGTTTGGAATGCAACATTGAAATTTGAATGTACCTTTCTAAGAAACGAGTCGAACGGGAGTGCAGTTGTGAAGGAGAAAGGGATTCAGGGAACAAAATTTGTGCAAAATGAAAAGAAAAATTGTTATTATGATTGTTGTTGTTGTTATTATTGTTATTATAAATTATTATTATTATTATTATTAATGGTGTTATGTACAATATCATTAGTGCTATGTACAATTACTTCGTTTGTGATATATGTTATATCACTACGACCATTCAAAATTTCCATGTTCAGAGACAAATAAAGGATTTTGATTATTATCCTCAAGATAAAGACGGATATATAGGCTACATCCCCACACAAGTGCAGGCTCACCAACTGTACATCATTTATCCCCCAGCAGGCCGTTTCATTCAAAGTCCTTCTCTACTCCTCGGGGGAGCATACAGTGCACACAAACTCATAAGGCTTTTCGTACTTACACTCAGACAAGATCTTTGTCTGCCTATTGCTGGGTACTCATTCACACCTGAGTCTAGTGAGGAAAAGCAGAATGATGAACTTTCCTAAGAGTCCAGCGTTGTGAATATAAACCTCACCTGTGCCAGTCATGGGGCTTGAACCGGTGTCGTCATGGTTACAAGCTTACAACACTACGGTTAATCTACAATGCCTCATTTATCATCATTTTTATTATTACTTTTATTATTGTTATTATCATTATCAATATCGTTATTTTTATTAATTTTTTAAATTTATTTATTACTAATGAGTCTTCCAATCACATCCTTAGTTGCTCCAACGTGGACTGACATTTTTCTCTCGCTAAAATTATCCCATGGCGTCGTGTAGCTAATGGCATTTTCAACATTTTTTCCCTGACAGATTTTACACCAACGAAACGTTTGCCGACGTCACCAAAGTCGGTGGCATCAACGGCGTCTACATCGCGTCGCAGACGATCAACGAGACTCTACAGGTGGACACCCAGCGAACCCTTATCTCTTTCGACAAAGGCGGCGTCTGGCAGGCGATTCCCAGGCCGACCGACAACGACGTCCCCATCATGACCGGCTGCGGTGATGAGGTGTGTCTGTCTGCCGTAGCGTTTTTAGAGCTCCTTCAAGGCCGTTACGGCTCCTTCAGAGCCTTCAAGGCCGTTACGGCTCCTTCAGAGCCTTCAAGGCCGTTACGGCTCCTTCAGAGCCTTCAAGGCCGTTACGGCTCCTTCAGAGCCTTCAAGGCCGTTACGGCTCCTTCAGAGCCTTCAAGGCCGTTACGGCTCCTTCAGAGCCTGAGCGTATCTCTGTTTCAACAACGTGAAGTGGAACAGGTGATGATAATCACCTCCTGACCAGCTAGTGCTTGTACCCGATTTATCAACTGGGTGGAGTGCGCTAAGTGTCTATCCCAAGGAACACAGCGGCGGGCCTGGCTTTGCCAGGATTTGAACGCGAGACCTCTTGATCCCTAGTCCGGCAGCCTAACCACTTGGCCACCGACGCCACTAGGCCGTAGCATGGCATGTTTGAGATTCGATTTGAGCCCTTAGTGAGCACGATAGAATGGGAGACTTGTGATTTCAGCTTCTTTTAGCTTTGCCATCTTTATTAGGCCACGGAATGTGTACTGTCATAATTAGGATAAGGATGCTGTGCTACTTCTACTAATTCTATTACCATGACGGCAGTGACTTCTAGTGTTGCTGCTGCTCCTCCTATTACTACTACTACTACTACTACTACTACTACTACTACTACTACTACTACTACTACTACTGCTTCTGTTGCTTCTGTTGCTTCTACTACTACTACTACTACTACTTACTAGTACTATTGCTACTAATGATAATTATATTACTTCTTAAATGAAGATTGTTATAAAAGCGGGCTTCTCTTTTCTACTATTCAGCTTTTCAATATCAATTAACCCTTCTTAATAACCATATTTTATCACTGGGGTAAAAGATTATTTGCCCGGACTAATAAAGATGGAGACTTCAAATTTCAATGACATATATCTGATATGATCACTGTATTCACAAGCCAGAAGGATACGATTTCCCCCATCTTTCTGTGTGACATTCAAAAGTCCCTGAGAAAAGAATGTCTGACTTTGGCTATGAAGCCAAGTTTCAACTTTGGCTACAACTTCCTTCCATCATGGTTAAATATTTCATTCAGGTTTTGAACGGAAAGAAATCAAAACGGGGCCAAAATCTGAAGAGAATTGGTGGATGGGGCAACGCTTTGACACCACTCGCTTCTGGGAATGAATTTCAAGTTGTTCCATTATTGTCTCTTTTTTTTATTGTTGTTGAATAAGTGCAAATGTTTTTTTATTTAATGGCGGTGGTAGTTTTTTTTATGCCAAACACAGAAAGTAGCAATCGGATAACATTATAATTTTGATATCCACTTTTTAAGTGGTTGGACTAAAATCTGTGTGAATTTCATGGCTGTAGTATTTTTATTCTTGCCCAGCCAAAGAAAATACATGTTGACTGCCATGATAATGCAAACTGACTTATAAAATAAATGGCCACGTAGCCATAAACTAATGCATTCATAATTATCGTTGATTATAAATCATATACAGTCATGTCTCGATAATCTGAATACCTCCGTTCCGAGCAATTTGTCCGAATTATTGAGACATCTGGATTATCAAATCGGCAAATCAAAGTGACACACTGTTATTTAGGTAAGGGCCTCAGAACTTACTGACTTACAGAAATGGGGGCCTGGTGCATTATTCTGACCGCAGAACATTATGATGCTGTTCACCACTGGCCAGAACCTGTCGAGAAAGAGTAATAAACACACAATTTACACCGGTATGTGTTTTTGTCTGGGCCTATCATACGCCCACTCATGTTTATCCGTCTGCCTGGGCAATGTAGCATGCCAATGAAGTCAGTCCTTTTATATTGAGCCGAAACAGGGAAAATCAACAAAAGAATCCTGTCTAGCTTGCATACATTCATTAACAAATGCCTGGTTTTGAAATATTGTTTTTTTTTTCTTTTCGTTTGCTTATTTTAACTGCTGCCTTGTGTCTACGTCCAGAGGAAAAGTAGTTCTTCCAATTTCAAGGTTTGTGGGATTTTGTTGTGTGTCGGTGGTGAAAGTCGCAAATCGTGTAATTCCAATTTTGGGTGTTTTGAGAAAATCAAAGAAAATTGTCAAAGACTAGACCCAATAGGGACACACAGATTGCAAGTGTCAAAGACTAGACCCAATAGGGATACACAGATTGCAAGTGTCAAAGACTAGACCCAATAGGGATACACAGATTACAAGTGTCAAAGACTAGACCCAATAGGGATACACGGATTGCAAGTGTTAAAGACTAAATCCAATAGGGATACACAGATTACAAGTGTCAAAGACTAGACCCAATAGGGATACACAGATTGCAAGTGTCAAAGACTAGACCCAATAGGGATACACAGATTGCAAGTGTCAAAGACTAGACCCAATAGGGATACACAGATTGCAAGTGTCAAAGACTAAACCCAATAGGGACACACGGTTTGCAAGTGTCAAAGACTAAACCCAATAGGGATACACAGATTACAAGTGTCAAAGACTAGACCCAATGGGGATACACGGATTACAAGTGTCAAAGACTAAACCCAATAGGGACACACGGTTTGCAAGTGTCAAAGACTAAACCCAATAGGGACACACGGTTTGCAAGTGTCAAAGACTAAACCCAATAGGGATACACAGATTACAAGTGTCAAAGACTAGACCCAATAGGGATACACGGATTACAAGTGTCAAAGACTAAACCCAATAGGGATACACGGATTACAAATGTCAAAGACTAGACCCAATAGGGATACACGGATTGCAAGTGTCAAAGACTAAACCCAATAGGGATACACGGATTACAAGTGTCAAAGACTAAACCCAATAGGGATACACGGATTACAAGTGTCAAAGACTAGACCCAATAGGGATACACAGATTGCAAGTGTCAAAGACTAGACCCAATAGGGATACACAGATTGCAAGTGTTAAAGACTAAACCCAATAGGGATACACAGATTGCAAGTGTCAAAGACTAGACCCAATAGGGATACACGGATTGCAAGTGTCAAAGACTAAACCCAATAGGGACACATGGTTTGCAAGTGTCAAAGACTAAACCCAATAGGGATACACAGATTACAAGTGTCAAAGACTAAACCCAATAGGGACACACGGTTTGCAAGTGTCAAAGACTAAACCCAATAGGGATACACAGATTACAAGTGTCAAAGACTAGACCCAATAGGGATACACGGATTACAAGTGTCAAAGACTAGACCCAATAGGGATACACGGATTGCAAGTGTCAAAGACTAAACCCAATAGGGATACACGGATTACAAGTGTCAAAGACTAAACCCAATAGGGATACACGGATTACAAGTGTCAAAGACTAGACCCAATAGGGATACACAGATTGCAAGTGTCAAAGACTAGACCCAATGGGGATACACAGATTGCAAGTGTTAAAGACTAAACCCAATAGGGATACACAGATTGCAAGTGTCAAAGACTAGACCCAATAGGGATACACAGATTACAAGTGTCAAAAACTAGACCCAATAGGGATACACGGATTACAAGTGTTAAAAACTAGACCCAATAGGGATACACGGATTACAAGTGTCAAAGACTAAACCCAATAGGGATACACAGATTACAAGTGTCAAAGACTAGACCCAATAGGGATACACGGATTACAAGTGTCAAAAACTAGACCCAATAGGGATACACGGATTGCTCATATATATGGTTGTTATATGGGTTTCTATTGGTCTTTGTGCCAGGGAATACAAACTAGACGAAGTATAGGGCCGTCTAATGTTTAAAAATGCGGGAATGTGAAGATGTTACTAATTTTAGACTTACACGGTTTGCAACTTTTACCGTCGATATATAATTATGTTGGTGTGAAGTGGTTTTCTCACAATTCTTTTCTTTATCGTATGCTCCTTTTTTTTTCTCTCTTTCCTTTTATTATTGTTGGGTTGTTGTTTTTTTTGTGGATTCATAATTAACACACTTACTTGTGGATATGTTAGTTATAACATCAATTTGTAAACCTACTTCCATGTTTGGAATTTGTTATTTAAAAAAAATTTACATTGGTAAGTAAAATTCATTCAAGGCCATTACGGGCCACAGGGCTGGAGCGTATTCTCGGCTCATGTATTCCATGTGTTATCGGTTCGAACCCCTTTCACCTTATGGCGGGTATTGTCAAATCCACGCACATGTTTTTTCTGTGTTCATACTTTTTTTTGTTTGTTGCTTTATTAGATTGATTCGTTTTTTAGGTTTTCATTTTCTTTGGCTTTTGTCTTGGGTTCCCCCCTTTCCATTTCCTTTTCTTCATCTTTTCCTGTAAAACTCAAAGTCTCTAAGATCGCCTTTTGTTTTCGTTCTTGCCTTTTCATGGCTGAAGCAGGGGTATCTAGAATTGAAACAATTTAAAGTAGTTGTTTTTTTGTGTGTGGATGTTACTGTATATCCCGTGGATTTCTCGATGTTCTCCAGCATGGGGGGGGGGGGGAGTATTCTTGACAACAAAATGTTAATTGAAATTTATAGTCTAGATGCAAGTTTGTTTGTGGGCGGTTGGCAAGCGCTGCCCAGTAAGTAATTAAAGTTCCTCCGAGCGTATTCCGATTTCTACAGCGTAAAGTGGAACAGGTGATAATAATCACCTCCTGGACAGGGACGCTAGTCTGATGCAGGTTTTCTTACTCCCAAGCTAGCGCTTGTGTACCCATTTTTTTGCACCTGGGTCTGAGTGGGGATGATGTTGTTGCGTGTTAATTGTCTGTCTTTCCCAAGGAACACAGCATACCGTTGGACCTAGCTTTGCTGGGATTTTTTTACTAGGGACCTCATGATCCCAAGTCCGGCAGCCTAACCACTCTGCCACCGACGCCACGAGCGGTGCCAGTGCTGCCAACCTACTGCTAAGAAAGCGGACTTGTACTCTTGTACTCTTGTACTCTTGTACTCTTGTACTCTTCATTTGTTGAAATTGTACACCCTTTTTTTTTTTTCGAAGTCGTACGCTTTTTGACATTTTTTCTTCGGTTTCTGCCGTCCACGTTAATCTTTGTTAGCAATTTTAAGATTGTAAAAAAAATTCTCTTTCTGGTAAGGAATCCCCCCCCCAATCATTCTATTCATTGAGTTGCCAGCTCTGATCTGTCGGTAGGTCCTACTTCTTTCCTTTCACTCTTTCACTTTATCTTTCAACCTCATTGTTTCTGAGGAATTCACCCCAGAGTTCACCGCACATGGTGGACTGGGGGAAAATATCAATGAAACAAACAAATAAACAAACAATGCAAGCATGTTTTGATTTAATTTTCAATACCTTTGGTCAAGGTGTCTTGAATCAAGAATTAACAGACAGACAGACAAACAGAGAGAGAGAGAAACAGAGACAGACAGAGAAAGACATAGACACAGACAGACAGACAGAGAAAGAAAGAAACAGAGACAAACAGACAAACATACACAAGCAAACAGAAAAAGAGATAGGGTTTCACAGCTATACATCAAAACGCGTTTCCTATCACACTTCCTCTGTAACACATCATTAACATCTATGATTACATAAAAACCGCCACTGATGCAATCTTTCGGCCAGGTGGTTGGCAGGTGTTAATGGTGGATCCAATTTCATTCCTTTCACTCTTTTACTTATCGTTTCATCTTTCCGTTTCCTCTTAATTCATCCTGCAATCACCACAAATGATGGACGGGCGGGATAAATTCTTCCAACTAAGCGAGTAAACAATCTTTCGTTTCATTTCCAGTTAACCAACTGTTCCCTACACTTGACCCAAGAGTTTCACCACCTCTACCCAGGTGCTCAGACGTCACCCATCCTTTCACAGGATTCGGCTCCAGGTAGGCATTGCTAGGGAATAGACGTTCGCTACACTAAACAATTTGCACGGAGCGATTACTGCGATCTGTAAGTTGTGCATGCAAAAAAAAAAAAAAGCATGCTTTTCTTTTCTTCTTAATTTCTTTAACAGTAAGATTAAATTATTGTTCAGGTTCATGAACGGTAAGTGGTGAACAATAACGCCAAGGGAAGTAAAGGCTGAAAGCATTTAGATCTATCACAATCACTGACACTATCCCCTTATTTAGATCTATTACAATCAATAACACTATTCCCTTATTTAGATCTATTACAATCACTGACACTATCCCTTATTTAGATCTATTACAATCAATGGCACTATCCCCTTATTTACATCTATTACAATCACTGACACTATCCCCTTATTTAGATTTATTACAATCAATAACACTATCCCCTTATTTAGATCTATTACAATCAATAACACTATTCCCCTTATTTAGATCTATTACAATCAATAACACTATCCCCTTATTTACATCTATTACAATCAATAACCCCTTATTTACATCTATTACAATCACTAACACTATCCTTATTTACATCTATTACAATCAATAACACTATCCCTTATTTACATCTATTACAATCAACAATAACACTATCCCCTTATTTAGATTTATTACAATCAATAACACTATCCCCTTATTTAGATCTATTACAATCAATAACACTATCCCCTTATTTAGATCTATTACAATCAATAACACTATCCCTTATTTAGATCTATTACAATCAATAACACTATCCCCTTATTTAGATTTATTACAATCAATAACACTATCCCCTTATTTAGATCTATTACAATCAATAACACTATCCCCTTATTTAGATCTATTACAATCAATAACACTATCCCCTTATTTAGATCTATTACAATCAATAACACTATCCCCTTATTTAGATCTATTACAATCAATAACACTATCCCTTATTTAGATCTATTACAATCAATAACACTATCTATCCCTTATTTAGATCCTTATTTACAATCAATAACACTCATGACACCCCTTAGATCTATTACAATCAATAACACTATCCCCTTATTTAGATCTATTACAATCAAAAACACTATCCCCTTATTTAGATCTATTACAATCAATAACACTATCCCCTTATTTAGATCTATATTACAATCAATAACACTATCCCTTATTTAGATCTATTACAATCAATAACACTATCCCCTTATTTAGATCTATTACAATCAATAACACTATCCCCTTATTTAGATCTATTACAATCAATAACACTATCCCCTTATTTAGATCTATTACAATCAATAACACTATCCCCTTATTTAGATCTATTACAATCAATAACACTATCCCCTTATTTAGATCTATTACAATCAATAAATACCTATCCTTATTTAGATCTATGCAATCAATGACAATATCCCTTATTTAGATCTATTACAATCAATAACACTATCCCCTTATTTAGATCTATTACAATCAATAACACTATCCCCTTATTTAGATCTATTACAATCAATAACACTATCCCCTTATTTAGATCTATTACAATCAATAACACTATCCCCTTATTTAGATCTATTACAATCAATGACACTATCCTTATTTAGATCTATTACAATCAATAACACTATCCCCTTATTTAGATCTATTACAATCAATAACACTATCTTATTTAGATCTATTACAATTAACACTAGATTTAGATCTATTACAATCAATAACACTATCCCTTATTTAGATCTATTACAATCAATAACACTATCCCCTTATTTAGATCTATTACAATCAATAACACTATCCCCTTATTTAGATCTATTACAATCAATAACACTATCCCTTATTTAGATCTATTACAATCAATAACACTATCCTTATTTAGATCTATTACAATCAATAACACTATTTAGATCTATTACAATCAATAACACTATCCCCTTATTTAGATCTATTACAATCAATAATCAATAACACTATCCCCTTATTTAGATCTATTACAATCAATAACACTATCCCCTTATTTAGATCTATTACAATCAATAACACTATCCCCTTATTTAGATCTATTACAATCAATAACACTATC
>JAXRKP010000274.1:0-27500 GCA_037039925.1 Doris montereyensis
TTTTATTACTTACCTATTTTCATATTTTTAATTTCATTCTAAATCTGAACCTTCCATTCTCGCTTATTCTTCACATCCCCTCTACTACGTTTCTTATCATCACTGTCTTTTTCTTTCTTTCTTCCTCCTTTCTGTTTTTCTAATGACATCGCATTGTGTGATGCATGAGGAAGTACTTAGATCTAGATTCTAGATATTTCTCGTTTGTTGTCTGACGAAGGGTATACCCGAAACGTCACGTGTTTGTTCTGTCTTTATCAGTGGAGTTGTCTCTCTATCTCTCTCTCTCTCTCTCTCTCTCTCTCTCTCTCTCTCTCTCTCTCTCTCTCTCTCTCTCTCTCTCTCTCTCTCTCTCTCTCTCTCTCTCTCTCTCTCTCTCTCTCTCTCTCTCTCTCTCTCTCTCTCTCTCTCTCTGTCTCTCTCTCTCTCTCTCTCTCTCTCTCTCTCTCTCTCTCTCTCTCTCTCTCTCTCTCTCTCTCTCTCTCTCTCTCTCTCTCTCTCTCTCTCTCTCTGTCTCTCTCTCTCTCTCTCTCTCTCTCTCTCTCTCTCTCTCTCTCTCTCTCTCTCTCTCTCTCTCTCTCTCTCTCTCTCTCTCTCTCTCTCTCTCTCTCTCTCTCTCTCTCTCTCTCTCTCTCTCTCTCTCTCTCTCTCTCTGTCTCTGTCTCTGTCTCTGTCTCTGTCTCTCTCTCTCTCTCTCTCTCTCTCTCTCTCTCTCTCTCTCTCTCTCTCTCTCTCTCTCTCTCTCTCTCTCTCTCTCTCTCTCTCTCTCTCTCTCTCTCTCTCTCTCTCTCTCTCTCTCTCTCTCTCTCTCTCTTTCTCTCTCTCTCTCTCTCTCTCTCTCTCTCTCTCTCTCTCTCTCTCTCTCTCTCTCTCTCTCTCTCTCTCTCTCTCTCTCTCTCTCTCTCTCTCTCTCTCTCTGAAGACACACATAGACACAGAGATACAGAAATAAATACAAAGAAGGAAAGAAAGAAAAGAAGTCAAAGAAGGACAGACATACATATTGCCAGACAGAATGACAGACAGACAGAGGAGATTACATCATCTCAACAATGTCTTAATATCAATATCTAATTAAATCATTTAATTGTAAAAATAAGAAAAAAAGACAAAGGTTGATTTACAGTCCGTATCCCTGCATAAATGCAGGCTCACCGACTGAACATCATTTATCCCACGGCAGACCATTTCATTCATAGTCTATTTTCAACTCCCTGTGAAGCATACAGTACAACGGCCTGTTAGGCGCTTCGTACTAACACTCGTGACATTGATCTTTGTCTACCTCTAGCTGGGTACTTATTCACACCTGATTCAAGTGAGGAAATCAGAGTGAAGTGCTTTTCCTAAGAGTGCAACGTTGTGAAGGAAAAGAAACTGCCTGGGCCAGCCACGGGTTTTGAATCAATTTGTCGTCTTGATGACAATAACTTACAACACTAAGGTGTCGTTACAACAAATTATCGGTGAATTTACTTGTGTGCCAGGAAACTCGGTGGTCGAGAGACAATGTGTCAGCCTCTCAACCAAAATGTATTAGGTTCGAGCCCCGCCAACGGTTGAAAAAGTGTTTTTTTGGAGTAAAATCTACCCCCCTCGCCCCCTCCCCCTGGTCTAGGTAGGTGGATCGACACCGGTAGGGATGATAAAAAAGGAGGTCACGTGTGCAGATCACAACACTCTATGCTCGTTAAAGATGCCTTGTTGTTTTATACAGCGCATTTCGGGGACATTTTTTTTAATCCTACCAAAAAAAACCGAGATCATCTTAGTGTTGTGGATGTGGGTAAATCAAATCAAATCAAATCAAAGCAAACCAAATTAAACCAAATCAAATCAAATATCCCCAAAAAAAAAACTTGTATGTGTCTGTGTCCTTTCAGGGCGATCAACAACCCGCGCGTGTTCTACACCGTGACCTACGACAAGGCCTTGGAAACCGATGCCAGGCTTGCCATCAACGAGGCCATCCGCAACTTGGAAGGACAGGCCAAAGTTGGTACCATTGAACTCATCGTATCCTCTTTATCTAGACCCTGTGAGTTGAGACAGAACGCGGTCAATTCAGACGACTGTGTCAACGCCACTGGTAAGTTTTAGTTAGTGAGTTGGTTGGTTGGTTGGTTGGTTGGTTCGTCCGTTCGTTGGTTGGTTGGTTGGTTGGTTGGTTGGTTCGTCCGTTCGTTGGTTGGTTGGTTGGTTAGTAAGTTAGTTAGCTAGTTAGTTAGATAGTTCGTTAGCTAGTTAGCTACTTAGTTAGTAAGTGAAGGCAATGGCATTCATCCAAAATCATCTAAAGCCCCATAGGAACAAAAGAAAAAGACAAATAAATACAAAAGAATTGACAGACGAAAAAAGAAATCTTGACCCACCGTGGGGATCGAACCTGCAACCTCTACGTCTGTTGGCACCCATCGCCTCGCCATGAAAAGAGAGCATGACACCAACCGAACTAACTTACAAAAGTGCGATAGATCTATTTTTATCAGGAGCGTAGTTAGCTCGGTTGGTAGCACGCTCTCTCAAGTGTCGGCCATGCAACCAAAAGGTAGTGGACAAAAGGTAGTGGATTCGTGTCGGACAGGTTGAAATATTTTCTCGAGTTATCTTTCTTTTTCTTTTTCTTTTTGTTGGCTTCTTTAAAAGTCAAACCCGCTCCCCTGGTCCAGGTAGGCGGATTGACACCTAAACCTAGTCCCATTGGAGACGGATAATGAAAAGCGGGGGGAGGGGGGCTTGTTTGTAGATCATAACATTCTCTGCACCTTAAAGATCTCTTGGTGGCTAATACGTGCATTCACGGGTACAATTTTGAAAATGCTGCCAAAAATAAACCCGAGGTCATATTGTTTGGTATGGATGGTGGTAACATCGAAATCAATTATTAATTCAATTCAAACCGTCTTGGCCGTCCTTCTGTTCTGGTTGTTTGTTTGTTTGCTTGTTTGTTTGTGAATTTTTTCGCTTGGTTCTTTCTTTTAGAAGTGTTTAGTTTTGTTTTGGGTGGTAAATGAGGAGGTATTGTTTCAGGGGTTGTTGTTATTTCGTTGGAATGGGTTCGGTTTGGTTTGGTTGTTGGTTGGGTTGGGTTGGGTTGGGTTGGGTTGAGTTTCTGTTGTTTTCTTGGAATGGTTGGGGTTGGGTTGGGGGTTGTTTCATTTTTTTGAATGGGTTGGGTTGGGTTGGGTTGGAGGGGCGTTGTTGTTTTGTTGGAATGGGTTGGGTTGGGTTATTGTTGTTTTGTTGGAATGGGTTGGGTTGGGTTGGGTTCTTCTTGTCTTGTTGGAATGGCTTGGGTTGGGTTGGGTTCTTCTTGTCTTCTTGGAATGGCTTGGGTTGGGTTATGTTGGGTTGGGTTCATGTTGTTTTGTTGGAATGGGTTGGGTTGGGTTACCCACTACTAGTTCATGGTTACTTTTGTTGGAATGGCTTGGGTTGGGTTGGGTTGGGTTGGGTTCATGTTGTTTTGTTGGAATGGGTTGGGTTGGGTTGGGTTGGGTTGGGTTGGGTTCATGTTGTTTTGTTGGAATGGCTTAGGTTGGGTTGGGTTGGGTTCATGTTATTTTTTGTTGGAATGGCTTGGGTTGGGTTGGGTTGGGTTCTATGTTGTTTTGTTGGAAAGGGTTGGGTTGGGTTGGGTACTTGTTGTTTTGTTGGAAAGAGTTGGGTTGGGTTGGTACTTGTTGTTTTATTGGAATGGGTTGGGTTGAGTTGAGTTCTTGTTGTCTTGTTGGAAAGAGTTGGGTTGGGTTGGGTACTTGTTGTCTTGTTGGAAAGGGTTGGGTTGGGTTGGTACTTGTTGTCTTGTTGGAAAGGGTTGGGTTGAGTTGAGTTCTTGTTGTCTTGTTGGAAAAGGGTTGGGTTGGGTTGGGGGGAGGGTTGTTGTTTTGTTGTTGTTTTTTGGTAGAATACATACTTCAATGAGCATCGATTGTTTAATCTTACGACCAACCAACATTATTAATACGGTAGCGTAGTCGGTAGAGTGGCTAACTGCCATAAAGGAAAGCCCGAGTTTGATTCCCAGTCCGGGCAAATTTTCTGGCCCTCCTGTCGACCTAGCAGCAAAATGGGTGGCTAGGTCTATTCAGACTCAGCGAAAGTAAAACCAGTGTGAAAGCAATGGCAAACTACCCCATCATGCCGTGTGCCTAGAAAAATCAGGACTCAACTTCAGGTAGCCAAGGCTCAACTTGTGAATGTGAGACTTGCTTACTCGCTTTTTACTTAATGATATAGTGTTAACCTGTATGATATTGTGTTAACCTGTATGATTATTGTGTTAACCTGTATGGTTATTTTGTTAAAACCTGTATGATGTTGTGTTAACCTGTATGATTATTGTTTTAACCTGTATGATTATTGTGTTAACCTGTATGATATTGTGTTAACCTGTATGATATTGTGTTAACCTGTATGATATTATGTTTACTTGTTTCTTCCACAGTGGCAATATTTTCTTACCTGACCCTCAACAGAAACTTCACAGATGAACTTAACGACAACTCCAGTGACAGCTTCAGGAATTTGTCTGACACATTCTGCAAAGCGGTGAGTCGAATTGGAGTACTATCAATCTGTTATTCGTCGTATTTCCTGCAGCCACGTCCGCCATAACCAGGTGATCGCCTGTTTTGACAAGAAGTTGTCATGACCTGTGTTTTATTGGATTTGATTTGCACACGTTTGCAACGCGACACCACCATTGCTGCCTGCCGACATCGATTCAGCTTACAATGTAAATGATTCAAGATTCAAGATTCAAGATTCAAGATTCAAGATTCAAGATTCAAGATTCAAAATTCAAGATTCAAGATTCAAGATTCAAGACAACATTCAAGATTCAAGATTCAAGATTCAAGATTCAAAATTCAAAATTCAAGATTCAAGATTCAAGATTCAAAATTCAAAATTTAAGATTCAAAATTCACGATTCAAGAAATATATTGTCCAAGATATCCGCCACATCATTTCGTCAATTACATTATACAGCAAGATCAAATAAATAATGCTAATGAAATAACATGGCATGAAAACCGTGGTAATACGTTGTGGATGGTAAACGCTGAGATTAACATCAGTATACAAAGGAGACAATATTATAAACATGGATGATTTATAGTCCGTATGCCTGCACACGTGCAGACACACCTGTGCCAGCCGTAAGGCTTGAATCAGTGCCGTCGTGATTACAATCTCACAACAATACGGTTCAGGCTACAACGTCTCATAATAGTTTGCATTCCTCTACTCCCAATAGCATCCACTACTGCTCAAACAGAGGTCACATTTCAACAGGAGGAGCAAACAGCGTCTGTGACTTCACTCGTGTTCTCAACACATCCATTTACAGCAACGAGGTCAAATTTCACAACACATCCATTTACAGCAACGAGGTCACATTTCAGCAGGAGGAGCAAACAGCGTCTGTGACTTCACTCGTGTTCTCAACACATCCATTTACAGCAACGTCAACGTCTTCCTCGCCTGTCGCAAGTAATCAGCTTCCATTAACATCTGAAGCCTTTTCCCGTTGTCATAAATGAGTCTGGACCTTTTTCGTTGGGACTCGGTAGTCCAGAGGCGAGGGGTCGACCTCTCAACCAAAATGTTCCAGCCCCGCCAACGGCTGAAACAATGTTTCGATTTTTTTTTCGAACAAAATCTACGGCCCCTTCCCCTGGACCAAGTGGGTGGATCGACACCTAGTCCCATCGGAGACGGACGATAAAAACAGGTCCTGTGTGAAGATCACAACACTCTGTGCACGATTAAGATCCCTTGACTGGATTGCAGTCCGGGCAAAATTACAAATCCTACCAAAAACCCCGAGATCCCCTTAGTTGTGTATGTGGATAAATCAAATCAAAATCAAATCAAAATCAAATCAAATCAAATCAAATCAAATCAAATCAAATCAAATCAAATCAAATCCAAAATCAAGATCAAAATGAAGATCAAAATCAAAATCAAAATCAAAATCAAAATCAAAATCAAAATCAAAATCACATCAAAATCACATCAAAATCAAAATCAAAATCAAAATCAAAATCAAAATCAAATCAAATCAAATCAAATCAAATCAAATCAAATCAAATCAAATCAAATCAAATCAAATCAAATCAAATCAAATCAAATCAAATCAAAAATCAAATCAAATCAATTCAATTCAATTCAATTCAATTCAATTCAAAATCAAATCAATTCAAAATCAAATCAAATCAAATCAAAATCAAATCAAATCAAATCAAATCAAATCAGACCAACGACCAACGACCAACGACCAACGACCAACAACCAAACATTGCTCGTTTGCATCTTAATGGAATGGAGCGGGGTTGTTTTTACCTTTTTGAGAACTGAATTTGGTCGAATAGGCTTTGGATGGAACATACAATCTTCTAGGATGGACAATATGTATTCTTAACAATTTGTAATCAAAAGTTGATAAATTATACTTCAGAACAGTATGGGATAGCAGCATTAATTATTAATTAATTGCCCACTTTTGTGCTCAATTTGGAAGGCAAGCAAATCATCGTATCTGCGTATAATGATATCTTATCAATGAAAACGATTATATTATTATGTTTCCCTTGTTATGTCTTTTGCAGTTAACGATACAGATCAACCAGACAAACGCATTGATAAGCTGTCAAGTGCTGGCATTTCGGTAAGTGAATTTCGTACAAGGCACGTGTCAATGTAACATCCTGTGATTTCCACATTGGTAATGACAAATGATAATATGAGGATGAAATGATAATAATGGTGATGACAAATGATAATATGAGGATGAAATAATAATAATGGTGATGACAAATGATAATATGAGGATGAAATGATAATAATGGTAATGACAAATGATAATATGAGGATGAAATGATAATAATGGTAATGACAAATGATAATATGAGGATGAAATGATAATAATGGTAATGACAAATGATAATATGAGGATGAAATGATAATAATGGTGATGATGAGGATAATGGTCATGACGATGATGATGATGATGATGATGGTGATGAGGATGATGATGATGATGATGGTGATGATGATGGTGATGATGATGATAGTGGTGGTGGTGGTGGTGGTGGTGATGATGACTAATTCGGCGATATCAATGATGACAATGACAATGACGACGATGATTTTCGGGTATTGTAGTATGTTTGTATTAATACGTTCTAGAAGTTAATGGGTTGGGTCAGCTGTAACTGTGCGGCTGTGTGCCGTGAGCCGTTAATTCCTTGTTGTGCGGTCTGGATCAGTATCATCTATGTTAGGTTTTGTGTGTGTGTGTGTGTGTGTCTGTGTGTACGGTCTGGATAGGTGACAATCAGGATAGGAACATTGACAATCAGTATCATCTATGTTAGGTTGTGTGTGTGTGTGTGTGTGTGTGTGTGTACAGTCTGGATAGGAACCTTTGACAATCAGTATCATCTATGTTAGGTTGTGTGTGTGTGTGTGTGTGTGTGTGTGTGTGTGTACGGTCGGGCTAGGAACCTTTGACAATCAGTATCATCTATGTTAGGTTTGTTGTGTGTGTGTGTGTGTGTGTGTGTATACGGTCTGGCTAGGAACCTTGACAATCAGTATCATCTATGTTAGGTTTTATGTGTGTGTGTGTGTGTGTGTGTGTGTGTGTGTGTATACGGTCTGAATAGGAACCTTGACAATCAGTATCATCTGTGTTAGGTTTTGTCACCGTTGGTATCCCTGGACGTTTCCAACACAAAAGGGAAGTAGAATAGGCACAGACAAATCCCCCGCCTTCATATGACCTATATGAGGAACATTGTCACTGTCTGCGCTCAGTTTGCAACAGTCTTATTGCACAGGGAAGACATTAATTTGTGTATCTTTCTTTCTTTGTTTTTTAGATACAAAATATATTGCTTCTTTTTAATAATCTAAATTATTGGTGCAATGGATGTGTCTGATCTTCTGTAATAAGCTTAGCTTTCTTAACTCAACTTTTCAAGAAGTTCAACGAAGGATGTGTTTCATTCAATGTTTGATGACGTTTTAATACACATACCAATGTTTTTAATTTGATTTCGGGTGAGATTTGCTCCATAGCAAGTAATTTCAAACGTTATAATACTTTCAATTATGGACGAGTAAACCATAATGGTATCACTGTCATGGAAAGAATTAATTTTTCTTAAAAAGAAAACAGTCATTGATTTAAAGATTTCAAAAGCCTTTCGACATGAACATGCCATTGCAATCCCATATCAATATGTAATCTTAGGTATTTTGATAAGTTAACAAGATTTACATTGTTTCTATTTATAACTGCCGGTGCAATGGGGTCTTTTTGTGTTCTAAAACTGAATACAAGTTCTTTTGTTTTTGAGACATTGACAGATAAAAAGCTGTCTTCACACCATTTAACAAAGCTCTGGACCTCATTATTATAACAACTTTCACATTCGTTAATAAGACCTAAAATAGAAGAGTTGTCGGCAAACTTTATCAGTTTTGTGTTTTTATGACGACTTGTGTAATCATTGGTGTAAATGGTGTATAAAACAGGAGAAAGAACACAAGCTTGTGATGCCCCGCTATTAGTTTCTCTTGTTATAGAAACTGGGCTATTTATCTTTCCATATTGTTGTCTTGCTGTTAACAATGATAAAATCCATGATATAAGATGTGAAGTCACATTTAGCTTTAATAATTTATGTGTCACAAGATGGGGCTGAATGGTGTCAAACGCCGAACGAGATGTCTATGAACAGGACTCATGCATAGTTTATTTGTTCATCCAGGTGTTTAAAAGTACTATTTAATAAAAATCAACACAGCATCTTCAACATTCCTACTCGCCTTGAGAAGCAAGTTAAGATGGGTCAAGAGAAATTTTAACATCATTCAGAAGAAAGGAAAGAATAATGTTCTCAAAACATTCGACAACAATGGATGTTAGGCAACCCTGAGATCACCGCTATGGTGGACAATCTTTGCTCCAAAGACATGAAACAGATTCTATGCGTTACGAAAACAAACACACAATATCCCCTTTCATCAATTCTTTCGAATGGGCACTTGACGGTCATACTTTCACATGTCTCTCATCTTGTTGCTTCTTCATAATTCACATTGAGATTATCGCATATGGCGGACATAGTAAATTGCTTACCCTCAAGTTCTGGAAAATGGATGGTCTGTCTCTTCATTTGTTTGTTCTTACACTGCACTATGTTAATTTTTAAAGGGTAGAGTTTATACACTCGACTAAAATAGAATAACTTTCTATCTTTGATCTCTGGTATCCTTTCTGATGTTTTCCTTTTCTCGTCCTTTCAGGAACGGCAGCATTATTGCTATATACCAGCTTATATTCATGCGTAACCAAGCGGTTCGAGACGATATCCAACTCTTCAGGGAGGCCGTAAAGGAGGTTGTTCAAGCTGGCCAGCTGAGCGAATTTGATCTCGTAAATGATACTGACATCTTTAATGGTAATGAGCTTCCCTGTTTGTTGATATCTGCAAGTAGTTTCTTGGAAAATAATTGTATTGACGAAAAGGAACTGCAACCAGATACTGTACAACCTACCCAGAGTACAGCGTCTTCAACTTCCATGGAATCTTCAACGCCAACCATATCCCCTTTACACACGATCTCAATGTCTTCCCCGCCTGTCGAAAGTAGTCAGCTTCCATCAACAAGTGGAGCCTCTTCAGAATCATCTGGAGTATCTATAGAACCATCCACATCAGACGTCATTTCAGAATCATCCGAAGTACCTGTACAAGCATCGACACCCGAAGTCATGTCTGAATCATCTGGAGTTCCTGTAGGACCAACAACTGCAGACATGATGTCAGAATCTGTAGATGTCTCTTTAGAGCCTTCCACTGTAGACATGATGTCAGAATCTGTGGATGTCTCTTTAGAACCTACGACTGTAGATATGATGTCAGAATCTGTGGATGTGTCTTTAGAGCCTTCAACTGTAGATATGATGTCCGAATCTGTGGACGTCTCTTTAGAATCCTCAACTGTGGACATGATGTCAGAATCTGTGAACGTCTCTTTAGAGCCCTCAGCTGTAGACATGATGTCAGAATCTCTGGATGCCTCATTAGAAGCGTCAACTGTAGATATGATGTCAGAATCTGTGGATGTGTCTTTAGAACCTTCAACTGTAGATATGATGTCAGAATCTGTGGATGTGTCTTTAGAGCCTTCCACTGTAGACATGATGTCACAATCTGTGGATGCCTCATTAGAAGCGTCAACTGTAGACATGATGTCAGAATCTGTGAACGTCTCTTTAGAACCCTCAACTGTAGACATGATGTCAGAATCTGTGGATATCTCTTTAGAACCTTCGACTGTAGACATGATGTCAGAATCTGTAGATGCTTCTTTAGAACCTTCAACTGTAGACATGATGTCAGAATCTGTAGATGCCTCTTTAGAACCCTCAACTGTAGATATAATGTCAGAATCTGTAGATGTCTCTTTAGAACCCTCAACTGTAGACATGATGTCAGAATCTGTAGATGCTTCTTTAGAACCTTCAACTGTAGACATGATGTCAGAATCTGTAGATGTCTCTTTAGAACCCTCAACTGCAGATATGATGTCAGACTCTGTAGATGCCTCTTTAGAACCTTCGACTGTAGACATGATGTCAGAATCTGTAGATGCTTCTTTAGAACCTTCAACTGTAGACATGATGTCACAATCTGTGGATGCCTCTTTAGAACCCTCAGCTGTAGACATGATTTCCGATTCAGTTGATGCCTCTTTAGAGCCCTCAGCTGTAGACATGTCAGAATCTGTGGATGTCTCTTTAGAGCCTTCAAATGTAGACATGATGTCAGAATCTGTGGATGCCTCTTTAGAACCCTCAACTGTAGACATGATGTCAGAATCTGTGGGCGTCTCGTTAGAACCCTCAACTGTAGATATGATGTCAGAATCTGTAGATGTCTCATTAGAACCTTTAAGTGTAGACATAATGTCAGAATCTGTAGATGCCTCTTTAGAACCTTCGACTGTAGACATGATGTCAGAATATGTAGATGCTTCTTTAGAACCTTCAACTGTAGACATGATGTCAGAATCTGTAGATGACTCTTTAGGACCCTCAACTGTAGACATGATGTCAGAATCTGTAAATGCTTCTTTAGAACCTTCAACTGTAGACATGATGTCCGATTCTGTTGATGCCTCTTTAGAGCCCTCAGCTGTAGACATGTCAGAATCTTTAGATGCCTCTTTAGAACCCTCAACTTTAGACATGATGTCCGAATCTGTGGATGCCTCTTTAGAACCCTCAACTGTAGACATGATGTCAGAATCTTTGAATGCCTCTTTAGAACCCTCAACTGTAGACATGATGTCAGAATCTTTGGATGCCTCTTTAGAACCCTCAACTGTAGACATGATGTCCGAATCTGTGGATGTCTCTTTAGAACCCTCAACTGTAGACATGATGTCAGAATCTGTAGATGCCTCTTTAGAACCCTCAACTGTAGACATGATGTCAGAATCTTTGGATGCCTCTTTAGAACCCTCAACTGTAGACATGATGTCAGAATCTGTGGATGCCTCTTTAGAACCCTCAACTGTAGACATGATGTCAGAATCTGTGGATGCCTCTTTAGAACCTTCAACTGTAGACATGTCAGAATCTGTAGATGCCTCTTTAGAACCCTCAACTGTAGACATGATGTCAGAATCTTTGGATGCCTCTTTAGAACCCTCAACTGTAGACATGATGTCAGAATCTTTGGATGCCTCTTTAGGACCCTCAACTGTAGACATGATGTCCGAATCTGTGGATGCCTCTTTAGAACCCTCAACTGTAGACATGATGTCCGAATCTGTGGATGTCTCTTTAGAACCCTCAACTGTAGACATGATGTCAGAATCTTTGGATGCCTCTTTAGAACCCTCAACTGTAGACATGATGTCAGAATCTTTGGATGCCTCTTTAGAACCCTCAATTGTAGACATGATGTCAGAATCTTTGGATGCCTCTTTAGAACCCTCAACTGTAGACATGGTGTCAGAATCTGTACATGCCTCTTTAGAACCTCAACTGTAGACATGATGTCCGAATCTGTGGATGTCTCTTTAGAACCCTCAACTGTAGACATAATGTCAGACTCTGTGGATGCCTCTTTAGAACCCTCAACTGTAGACATGATGTCAGAATCTGTGGATGCCTCTTTAGAACCTTCAACTGTAGACATGATGTCAGAATCTGTTGATGTGTCTTTAGAGCCTTCAACTGTAGATATGATGTCAGAATCTTTGGATGCCTCTTTCGAACCCTCAACTGCAGACATGATGTCAGAGTCTGTGGAAGTCTCCTTTAGAACCATCAACTGTAGACATACTGTCAGAATCTGTGGATGCCTCTTTAGAACCCTCAAGTGTAGACATGATGTCAGAATCTGTGGACGTCTCTTTAGAATCCTCAACTGTAGACATGATGTCAGAATCTGTGGATATCTCTTTAGAACCTTCAACTGTAGACATGTCAGAATCTGTAAATGTCTCTTTAGAACCTTCAACTGCAGATATTATGTCAGAATCTGTAGATGTCTCTTTAGAACTTTCAAGTGTAGACATGTCAGAATCTGTTGATATCTCTTTAGAACCCTCAGCTGTAGTCATGATGTCAGAATCTGTGGATGCCTCTTTAGAACCCTCAACTATAGACATGATGTCAGAGTCTGTGGACGTTTCTTTAGAACCTTCAACTGTAGACATGATGTCAGAATCTTTGGATGCCTCTTTAGAACCCTCAACTGTAGACATGATGTCAGAATCTTTGGATGCCTCTTTAGAACCCTCAACTGTAGACATGATGTCAGAATCTTTAGATGCCTCTTTAGAACCCTCAACTGTAGACATGATGTCAGAATCTGTAAATGCCTCTTTAGAACCCTCAACTGTAGACATGATGTCAGAATCTTTGGATGCCTCTTTAGAACCCTCAACTGTAGACATGATGTCAGAATCTTTAGATGTCTCTTTAGAACCCTCAACTGTAGACATGATGTCAGAATCTTTAGATGCCTCTTTAGAACCCTCAACTGTAGACATGATGTCAGAATCTTTGGACGTCTCTTTAGAGCCTTCAAGTGTAGATATGATGTCAGAATCTGTGGATGCCTCTTTAGAACCCTCAACTGTAGACATGATGTCCGAATCTGTGGATGCCTCTTTAGAACCCTCAACTGTAGACATGATGTCCGAATCTGTGGATGTCTCCTTAGAACCCTCAACTGTAGACATGATGTCAGAATCTTTGGATGCCTCTTTAGAACCTCAACTGTAGACATGATGTCAGAATCTTTGGATGCCTCTTTAGACCCCTCAACTGTAGACATGATGTCGAATCTGTGGATGCCTCTTTAGAACCCTCAACTGTAGACATGGTGTCAGAATCTTTGGATGCCTCTTTAGAACCCTCAACTGTAGACATGATGTCCGAATCTGTGGATGTCTCTTTAGAACCCTCAACTGTAGACATAATGTCAGAATCTGTGGATGCCTCTTTAGAATCCTCAACTGTAGACATGATGTCAGAATCTGTGGATGTGTCTTTAGAACCTTCAACTGTAGATATGATGTCAGAATCTGTGGATGCCTCTTTAGAACTCTCAACTGCAGACATGATGTCAGAGTCTGTGGAGAACCCTCAACTGTAGACATGATGTCAGAATCTGTGGATGTGTCTTTAGAATCAACCTTGATGTCAGAATGCCTCTTTAGAACCCTCAACTGTAGACATGATGTCAGAATCTTTAGATGCCTCTTTAGAACCCTCAACTGTAGACATGATGTCAGAATCTTGATGAATCTGTAGATGCCTCTTTAGAACCCTCAACTGTAGACATGATGTCAGAATCTTTGGATGTCTCTTTAGAACCCTCAACTGTAGACATGATGTCAGAATCTGTGGATGCCTCTTTAGAACCTCAACTGTAGACATGATGTCCGAATCTGTGGATGTCTTCTTAGAACCCTCAACTGTAGACATGATGTCAGAATCTTTGGATGCCTCTTTAGAACCCTCAACTGTCGACATGATGTCAGAATCTTTGGATGTCTCTTTAGAACCCTCAACTGTAGACATGGTGTCAGAATCTTTGGATGCCTCTTTTAGAACCCTCAACTGTAGACATGATGTCCGAATCTGTGGATGTCTCTTTAGAACCCTCAACTGTAGACATAATGTCAGACTCTGTGGATGCCTCTTTAGAACCCTCAACTGTAGACATGATGTCAGAATCTGTGGATGTGTCTTTAGAGCCTTCAACTGTAGATATGATGTCAGAATCTTTGGATGCCTCTTTCGAACTCTCAACTGCAGACATGATGTCAGAGTCTGTGGATGTCTCTTTAGAACCCTCAACTGTAGACATGATGTCCGAATCTGTGGATGTCTCCTTAGAACCCTCAACTGTAGACATGATGTCAGAATCTTTGGATGCCTCTTTAGAACCCTCAACTGTAGACATGATGTCAGAATCTTTGGATGCTTCTTTAGAACCCTCAACTGTAGACATGGTGTCAGAATCTGTGGATGCCTCTTTAGAACCCTCAACTGTAGACATGGTGTCAGAATCTTTGGATGCCTCTTTAGAACCCTCAACAGTAGACATGATGTCCGAATCTGTTGATGTCTCTTTAGAACCCTCAACTGTAGACATAATGTCAGACTCTGTGGATGCCTCTTTAGAACCCTCAACTGTAGACATGATGTCAGAATCTGTTGATGTGTCTTTAGAGCCTTCAACTGTAGATATGATGTCAGAATCTTTGGATGCCTCTTTAGAACCCTCAACTGTAGACATGATGTCCGAATCTGTGGATGTCTCTTTAGAACCCTCAACTGTAGACATAATGTCAGACTCTGTGGATGCCTCTTTAGAATCCTCAACTGTAGACATGATGTCAGAATCTGTTGATGTGTCTTTAGAGCCTTCAACTGTAGATATGATGTCAGAATCTTTGGATGCCTCTTTCGAACTCTCAACTGCAGACATGATGTCAGAGTCTGTGGATGTCTCTTTAGAACCCTCAACTGTAGACATGATGTCAGAATCTTTAGATGCCTCTTTAGAACCCTCAACTGTAGACATGATGTCAGAATCTGTAGATGCCTCTTTAGAACCCTCAACTGTAGACATGATGTCAGAATCTTTGGATGCCTCTTTAGAACCCTCAACTGTAGACATGATGTCAGAATCTGTGGATGCCTCTTTCGAACCCTCAACTGTAGACATGATGTCCGAATCTGTGGATGGCTCCTTAGAACCCTCAACTGTAGACATGATGTCAGAATCTTTGGATGCCTCTTTAGAACCTCAACTGTAGACATGATGTCAGAATCTTTGATGTCTCTTTAGAACCCTCAACTGTAGACATGATGTCAGAATCTTTGGATGCCTCTTTAGAACCCTCAACTGTAGACATGATGTCCGAATCTGTGGATGTCTCTTTAGAACCCTCAACTGTAGACATAATGTCAGACTCTGTGGATGCCTCTTTAGAACCCTCAACTGTAGACATGATGTCAGAATCTGTGGATGCCTCTTTAGAACCTTCAACTGTAGACATGATGTCAGAATCTGTTGATGTGTCTTTAGAGCCTTCAACTGTAGATATGATGTCAGAATCTGTAGATGCCTCTTTCGAACTCTCAACTGCAGACATGATGTCAGAGTCTGTGGATGTCTCTTTAGAACCCTCAACTGTAGACATGATGTCCGAATCTGTGGATGTCTCCTTAGAACCTCAACTGTAGACATGATGTCAGAATCTTTGGATGCCTCTTTAGAACCCTCAACTGTAGACATGGTGTCAGAATCTGTGGATACCTCTTTAGAGCCCTCAACTGTAGACATGTCAGAATCTGTGGGTGCCTCTTTAGAACCATCAAGTGTAGACATGATGTCAGAATCTGTGGACGTCTCTTTAGAATCCTCAACTGTAGACATGATGTCAGAATCTGTGGATATCTCTTTAGAACCTTCAACTGTAGACATGTCAGAATCTGTAAATGTCTCTTTAGAACCTTCAACTGCAGATATTATGTCAGAATCTGTAGATGTCTCTTTAGAACTTTCAAGTGTAGACATGTCAGAATCTGTTGATATCTCTTTAGACCCCTCAGCTGTAGTCATGATGTCAGAATCTGTGGATGCCTCTTTAGAACCCTCAACTGTAGACATGATGTCAGGGTCTGTGGACGTTTCTTTAGAACCCTCAACTGTAGACATGATGTCAGAATCTTTGGATGCCTCTTTAGAACCCTCAACTGTAGACATGATGTCAGAATCTTTGGATGCCTCTTTAGAACCCTCAACTGTAGACATGATGTCCGAATCTGTGGATGCCTCTTTAGAACCCTCAACTGTAGACATGATGTCCGAATCTGTGGATGCCTCTTTAGAACCCTCAACTGTAGACATGATGTCAGAATCTTTGGATGCCTCTTTAGAACCCTCAACTGTAGACATGATGTCAGAATCTTTGGATGTCTCTTTAGAACCCTCAACTGTAGACATGGTGTCAGAATCTTTGGATGCCTCTTTAGAACCCTCAACTGTAGACATGATGTCCGAATCTGTGGATGTCTCTTTAGAACCCTCAACTGTAGACATAATGTCCGACTCTGTGGATGCCTCTTTAGAACCCTCAACTGTAGACATGATGTCAGAATCTGTGGATGCCTCTTTAGAACCTTCAACTGTAGACATGATGTCAGAATCTGTTGATGTGTCTTTAGAGCCTTCAACTGTAGACATGATGTCACAATCTGTGGATGCTTCTTTCGAACCCTCAACTGTAGACATACTGTCAGAATCTGTGGACGCCTCTTTAGAGCCCTCAACTGTGGACATGTCAGAATCTGTGGATTCCTCTTTAGGACCCTCAAGTGTAGACATGATGTAAGAATCTGTGGATATCTCTTTAGAACCTTCAACTGTAGACATGTCAGAATCTGTAAATGTCTCTTTAGAACCTTCAACTGCAGATATTATGTCTGAATCTGTAGATGTCTCTTTAGAACTTTCAAGTGTAGACATGTCAGAATCTGTTGATATCTCTTTAGAACCCTCAGCTGTAGTCATGATGTCAGAATCTGTGGATGCCTCTTTAGAACCCTCAACTGTAGACATGATGTCAGGGTCTGTGGACGTTTCTTTAGAACCTTCAACTGTAGACATGATGTCAGAATCGGTGGATGTCTCTTTAGAACCCTCAACTGTGGACATGATGTCAGAATCTTTGGATGCCTCTTTAGAACCATCAACTGTAGACATGATGTCAGAATCTGTTGATGTGTCTTTAGAGCCTTCAAGTGTAGATATGATGTCAGAATCTGTGGATGTCTCTTTAGAGCCTTCAAGTGTAGATATGATGTCAGAATCTGTGGATGCGTCTTTTGAACGTTCAGCAGTAGATATTATGTCAGAATCTGTAGATGTCTCTTTAGAACTTTCAAGTGTAGACATGTCAGAATCTGTTGTTATCTCTTTATAACCCTCAACTGTAGACATGATGTCAGAGTCTGTGGACGCTTCTTTAGAACCTTCAACTGTAGACATGATGTCAGAATCTTTGGATGCCTCTTTAGAACCCTCAACTGTAGATATGATGTCAGAATCTTTGGATGCCTCTTTCGAACCCTCAACTGCAGACATGATGTCAGAGTCTGTGGATGTCTCTTAGAACCTTCAACTGTAGACATGATGTCAGAATCTGTGGATGTCTCTTTAGAACCCTCAACTGTAGACATGATGTCAGAATCTTTAGATGCCTCTTTAGACTTCTCAACTGTAGACGTGATTTCAGAATCTTTGGATGCCTCTTTCGAACCCTCAAATGCAGACATGATGTCAGAGTCTGTGGATGTCTCTTTAAAACCTCAACTGTAGACATGATGTCAGAATCTGTGGATGTTTTTTTAGAACCTTCAACTGTAGACATGATGTCAGAATCTGTTGATGTGTCTTTAGAGCCTTCAAGTGTAGATATGATGTCAGAATCTGTGAATGCGTCTTTTGAACCTTCAGCAGTAGATATGATGTCAGAATCTTTGGATGCCTCTTTCGAACCCTCAACTGCAGACATGATGTCAGAGTCTGTGGATGTCTCTTTAGAACCTTCTAGTGTAGACATGATGTCAGAATCATCTTAAGAACCTTGAACTATGGAAGTGATGTTAGAATATGTGAATTTTTCGTAGAGCCCTCAACTGTAGACGTGATGTTGACATCACTTTATTTCTCTCTAGAGCCCTCAACTGCAGATGTGATGTTGAGATTACTTTATTCCTCCTGAGTGCCTTCAACTGGAGATGTGAATTCAGAATCTCTTGACTTCTCTTTAAAACCCAAAGTCGTAGACGTTATGTAAGAATCAGTTGAAATATCTTTAGAACCCTGACCTATAGAATATATTATCAGAGTCAATGGACTTTCTCTAGAACTATCACCTGTAGACGACGTATTGTCAAGATCTGAGTTGGTGGCTCCATAAAGCTTTGAACAATAACCACAATGTCAGATCTGAGGATATATATTTAAACAGATTAACCATTGGAAACTCAATGGATATATCTCTAGAACCCTCATCAGTGATGTCAGAATCGATTGATGTCCGTGTAGAACCTCAGCTGACGAACTAATGACAGGACATGCCTAGAGTTGTAACCAATGGTCCTGATGTCAAAAACATTGAGGATCATATTATGCAAGCATAACCATTTTCAGTTGAAGTTAAAGCATCTCGTGTACTTGGTATCTGTTGGCGTCTCGTGTACCTGATGTCTATTGGCCGTCTCGTATACCTGATGTCTATTGGCCATCTCGTGTACCTGGTGTCTATTGGCTATCTCGTGTACCTGGTGTCTATTGGCTATCTCGTGTACCTGGTGTCTATTGGCTATCTCGTGTACCTGATGTCTGTTGGACATCTCGTGTACCTGGTGTCTGCTGGCCATTTCGTATACCTGGTGTCTGTTGGCCATCTCGTGTACCTGGTGTCTGTTGGACATCTCGTGTACCTGGTGTCTGTTGGCCATCTCGTGTACCTGATGTCTATTGGCTATCTCGTGCACCTGGTGTCTATTGGCCGTCTTGTGTACCTGATGTCTATTGGCCATCTCGTGTACCTAGTGTCTATTGGCCGTCTTGTGTACCTGATGTCTGTTGGCCATCTCGTGTACCTGGTGTCTGTTGGACATCTCGTGTACCTGATGTCTGTTAGCCATCTCGTGTACCTGGTGTCTGTTAGCCATCTCGTGTACCTGGTGTCTGTTGGTCATTTCGTGTACCTGGTGTCTGTTGGACATCTCGTATACCTGGTGCCTGTTGGCCATCTCGTATACCTGGTGTCTGTTGGACATCTCGTGTACCTGGTGTCTGTTGGCCATCTCGTATACCTGATGTCTGTTGGACATCTCGTATACCTAATGTCTGTTGGTCATTTCGTGTACCTGGTGTCTGTTGGCCATCTCGTGTACCTGGTGTCTGTTGGACATCTCGTGTACCTGGTGTCTGTTGGACATCTCGTGTACCTGGTGTCTGTTGGCCATCTCGTATACCTGATGTCTGTTGGACATCTCGTATACCTAATGTCTGTTGGTCATTTCGTGTACCTGGTGTCTGTTGGCCATCTCGTGTACCTGGTGTCTGTTGGACATCTCGTGTACCTGGTGTCTGTTGGACATCTCGTGTACCTGGTGTCTGTTGGCCATCTCGTGTACCTGGTGTCTATTGGCCATCTCGTATGCCTGATGTCTATTGGCCATCTCGTGTACCTGGTGTCTATTGGCCGTCTTGTGTACCTGATGTCTATTGGCCATCTCGTGTACCTAGTGTCTATTGGCCGTCTTGTGTACCTGCTGTCTGTTGGCCATCTCGTGTACCTGATGTCTATTGGCTATCTCGTGTACCTGGTGTCTATTGGCCGTCTTGTGTACCTGGTGTCTGTTGGTCATTTCGTGTACCTGGTGTCTGTTGGACATCTCGTATACCTGGTGTCTGTTGGACATCTCGTGTACCTGGTGTCTGTTGGACATCTCGTGTACCTGGTGTCTGTTGGACATCTCGTATACCTAATGTCTGTTGGTCACTTCGTGTACCTGGTGTCTGTTAGCCATTTCGTATGTCTGATATCTCCTTGCTATCTCTTGCGTGTGATGTCTGATGTCTGATGTCTGATGTCTCTTCTACAATGTCAGCATACAACCGTGTACCGCTCCAACTATTTACAGTTTAAAGGGAGATAATAAATGTTTTTGTGTCTTTTAAAAATCATTTTTCTAATGATGCCCTCCCTTGACATCTTTTGCGTGGGCTGTTTGTAGGTGGTACTGGAAGCTCCTACTTCTTTCTTTCCACTCTTTCGCCTATGCGTTTTCCTTCCTGTTTCCTCTTTATGCACTTGCAGATCACCCCATAACATTATTGTGGGCGCAGTAATTTTCAACGACCAATCCATTTTCACCTTTTGCCATATTATTATTATTATTATTATTATCGTTATTATTATTATTATTATTATTATTATTATTATTATTATTATTATTATTATTATTATTATTATTATTATTATTATTATTATATTATTATTATTATTATTATTATTATTATTATTATTATTATTATTATTATTATTATTATTATTATTATTATTATTATTATTATTATTATTATATCATCATCATTATTATTATTATTATTGCTGTTATCATCATTATTATTATTATTATTATTATTATTATTATTATTATTATTATTATTATTATTATTATTATTATTATTATTATTATTATTATTATTATTATTATCATTATCATTATCATTATCATTATTATTATTATTATTATTATTATTATTATTATTATTATTATTATTATTATTATTATTTTTACCGTCTACACACTCCTCTGTGGCAACCTATTGCTGCTTTAAAATATTGACTATAGACTTTGTTGTTTTGCTTCAGTTTGATTGTATTTCTAATATTGTGTCTGTCCTGCTACATTGATTTGCTCATATAATATGTTAGAATATGAAGTCAACCAATTTTTAATAATATATATATATATATATATATATATATATATATATATATATATATATATATATATATATATATATATATATATATATATTATCAACTGATCAGCTTCACACTATAGAAATCGGGATAAGCGCCGCTCTAAGGGCCGTAATGGCCATGAAGGATGATGGGAGCTTGTCCTGTTGCTGTTCTATTTCTGCATTTGCTGTTGCCATTTACCTTATAAATTCTTTATTCGTTTTACATTGTCCAAATGTTTTCTTCATATGATGTATCAAGGAGTACGCACTGAAATAAGTCGACATTCCATGTCAGTTTGGTTGTGATGTAAGAAAAGAAAAGTATTCACTATAGCCTGAAATAAGTCGATATTCCATGTCAGTTTGGTTGTGATGTAAGAAAAGAAAATGATTCACTATAGCCTGAAATAAGTCGATATTCCATGTCAGTTTGGCTGTGATGTAAGAAAAGAAAATTATTCACTATTGCCTAAAATAAGTCGATATTCCATGTCAGTTTGATTGTGATGTAAGAAAAGAAAATTATTCATTATTGCCTAAAATAAGTCGATATTCCATGTCAGTTTGGTTGTGATGTAAGAAAAGAAAATTATTCACTATTGCCTAAAATAAGTCGATATTCCATGTCAGTTTGGTTGTGTAGTAAGAAAAGAAAATTATTCACTATAGCCTGAAATAAGTCGATATTCCATGTCAGTTTGGCTGTGATGTAAGAAAAGAAAAATTATTCACTATAGCCTGAAATAAGTCGATATTCCATGTCAGTTTGGCTGTGATGTAAGAAAAGAAAATTATTCACTATAGCCTGAAATAAGTCGATATTCCATGTCAGTTTGGCTGTGATGTAAGAAAAGAAAATTATTCACTATTGCCTAAAATAAGTCGATATTCCATGTCAGTTTGGTTGTGATGTAAGAAAAGAAAATTATTCACTATAGCCTGAAATAAGTCGATATTCCATGTCAGTTTGGCTGTGATGTAAGAAAAGAAAATTATTCACTATTGCCTAAAATATGTCGATATTCCATGTCAGTTTGGTTGTGATGTAAGAAAAGAAAATTATTCACTATTGCCTAAAATAAGTCGATATTCCATGTCAGTTTGGTTGTGATGTAAGAAAAGAAAATTATTCACTATTGCCTAAAATAAGTCGATATTCCATGTCAGTTTGGTTGTGATGTAAGAGAAGAAAATTATTCACTATTGCCTAAAATAAGTCGATATTCCATGTCAGTTTGGTTGTGATGTAAGAAAAGAAAATTATTCACTATTGCCTAAAATAAGTCGATATTCCATGTCAGTTTGGCTGTGATGTAAGAAAAGAAAATTATTCACTATTGCCTAAAATAAGTCGATATTCCATGTCAGTTTGGTTGTGATGTAAGAAAAGAAAAGTATTCACTATTGCCTAAAATAAGTCGATATTCCATGTCAGTTTGGTTGTGATGTAACAAAAGAAAATTATTCACTATTGCCTGCTAATTAACGTCAGGGATTCTGCAACACTGTAGTTAGTGGTTGGCCGGGGCTGCTGGTTGGCCCCGCTTCGTTCTTTCGCCACCATCTCATCTTGCTGTTTCCTCATAATTCACCCTGAGATCCCCACATATGGTGGATGGGGTACATTTTAATGAAACGACCAAACAAAAGCATCACTGTAGTGTCAGTCCTGCATTTTTAAAACTATGATTACATTTCATCCATATTCACAACTAAGGTGATCCCAGGTATTTTTTGGTAGGATTTTTTGTTGTTGTTGCCCAGACTGCCCTGTAAACAGCCAATGGATCTTTACCATGCACAGAGTTCTGTGATCTTCACACGGGACCTCTTTATCATCCATCTCCGATGGGACTAGGTGACTATACACCTATCGGGACAAGGGGGGGGCGCGGGGGTTAAACTATATTTTGTTTCGTTTTGTATTAATGGGAAGATATTAGGGTGACGATAATTTGAAAGTTAACAATGTAAAAAAATCATAAATTGTACATTTTTAAGTTTACTTTGGTTTGAGAATACATATAGTTTGCCTTACCTACTCACTGCAAGAAAGTGTACGCCATTCATGATCGTCTCGTTACCCGAGTTTACAATTGTTCTGCGTCCATGAGTTCTCGATTTCAGAAATATCACTTTAAAGTATTCGTATTTTAGATATGCTTCAAATGTTGGTACATAAGAGGAAATAGAACTCAAAAATACATATATTTTTTATACGAATGAATAGTGATAAAAATCCAAATTGGTGTGAAAATTGGCCAACTTGATGTGAAAATTGGACAAATCATCTGTATGATTATCTACAGACACTTTTCTTTCATTTGATTTCACGGTTGGACAAGCACATCCATTGCTGGTTTTGTTGTTTTTGTTGACTATGTTCCCATGACAGCTATATTTTTCGATTCCTGTCCTGACTAATGTATTATGGTAATCAAAAATGGTGATTCTATTTTTATTGTTATATATTTATACAAAACAATATTCAAATTGATTACAATGCTTTACATTCCAAATTATAATATAATATAATATAATTCACACTATGATTATATACAATAATCTAATTGTTCATTTATTTGTTAATTTGTGCATTGATTTATTTATCTATTTATTTATTTATCTATTTATGTATTTATTTATTTATTTATTTATTTATTTATTTATTTATTTATTTATTTATTTATTTATTTATTTATTTATTTATTTATTTATTTATTTATTTATTCATGTATCTATTTATGTATCTATTCATTTATTTATTTATACCTAATGAAATAATATTATACACAATTATATAATAATTTACACCCTACGCTTAAAACCTATTCATATGTTATACCTTGTTGCATTGTTATTTGATTGGCGACAAAGATCAATCATATAATAATAAAAACACAATAGAAATGTTGTTACATACTGAAGAACAACCACTGTGTGTTTCTCGTTTGTCTGATTGCCCATGTAGCTGTTGTCGTTTTTGTTCATGTTGTTCTTCGTTTGTTGTTGTTTGATTGTTTGTTTGTTTGTTGTTGTTTGATTGTTTGTTTGTTGTTGTTGTTTGATTGTTTATTTGTTTGTTTGTTGTTGTTGTTTGTTTGTTTGTTTGTTTGTTTGTTGTTGTTATGTGCGGACAGTTGGCGGGGGCTGCTGGAAGGTTCTATTTTTTTCCTTTCCTTCTCTCACGTATCTTTCATCTTGCTGTTTCCTTTTAATTCACCCTGAGATCACCGAGATAGTGGACAGGGTAAATTTCAATGAAATAAACAAAGTTGTTGTTGTTTTTGTTATTGTTGTTGTTGTTGTTGTTGTTGTTGTTGGCGACGACGATGTTGTTTTTGTGGGAGGTATTTGGTGTTAAGGTTTTGTTTAGGTGTGTTGCATTTGGGGGGGTGGTGGTGGGATGGGTGGGTGGTTGGTTCTTTGGGTAGGTCCTACTTCTTTCCTTTCCCTCTGTGACTATATTTTATCTTGCTGTTTCCTCATAATTCACCTATTAGATCGCCGCATGTGGTGGATAAGGGTAAATTCAATGAGACAATGGGTTGGATATTTTTATTTTTTTTGTGTTGCCTTTCTTTTTTTTTTTCATAGTGTAATTGTGGCTTTTCAAAAGTCAGTTGTATGGTCATTAAAGGGATACGATTTATAATGTTAACTGTCTTTGATCTTCGTGATAGTGATGCTGATGGCGACCACAACCATGATAATAATAACAACAATAATAAGTGGCACGTGTATGCTGGTTAGAGGCAGCAGAACAATAATAATAATAATAATAATAATAATAATAATAATAATAATAATAATAATAATAACAATAGTAATAGTAATAGTAATAGTAATAGTAATAGTTATAGTTATAGTTATAGTTATAGTTATAGTTATGGTTATGGTAATGGTAATGGTAATGGTAATGGTAATGGTAATGGTAATAATAATAATAATAATAATGATGCTGACGATGATGATGATGATGATGAGATGATGATGATAATGATGATGGTGACGACAACGACAACGGCGGTTTGATGACGGTTGGGGTGGGGGATATTAGTAAAGGGGTTGTATAGGATAATTAATAATTACGATAGTAATGACGGTTTAATGTGATATTAGTAAAGGTGTTGTATATGATGATAATAACGATAGTAATGACGGTTTAATGTGATATTAGTAAAGGGGTTGTATATGATGATAATTACGATAGTAATGACGGTTTAATGTGATATTAGTAAAGGTGTTGTATATCATGATAATTACGATAGTAATGACGGTTTAATGTGATATTAGTAAAGGGGTTGTATATGAGGATAATTACGATAGTAATGACGGTTTAATGTGATATTAGTGAAGGGGTTGTATAGGATGAAAATTACGATAGTAATGACGGTTTGATGTGATATTAGTAAAGGTGTTGTATAGGATGATAATTACGATAGTAATGACGGTTTAATGTGATATTAGTAAAGGTGTTGTATATGATGATAATTACGATAGTAATGACGGTTTAATGTGATATTAGTAAAGGGGTTGTATATCATGATAATTACGATAGTAATGACGGTTTAATGTGATATTAGTAAAGGTGTTGTATATCATGATAATTACGATAGTAATGACGGTTTAATGTGATATTAGTAAAGGGGTTGTATATGAGGATAATTACGATAGTAATGACGGTTTAATGTGATATTAGTGAAGGGGTTGTATAGGATGATAATTACGATAGTAATGACGGTTTAATGTGATATTAGTAAAGGTGTTGTATAGGATGATAATTACGATAGTAATGACGGTTTAATGTGATATTAGTGAAGGGGTTGTATAGGATGATAATTACGATAGTAATGACGGTTTAATGTGATATTAGTAAAGGTGTATAGGATGATAATTACGATAGTAATGACGGTTTAATGTGATATTAGTAAAGGTGTTGTATATCATGATAATTACGATAGTAATGACGGTTTAATGTGATATTAGTAAAGGTGTATAGGATGATAATTACGATAGTAATGACGGTTTAATGTGATATTAGTAAAGGGGTTGTATATGATGATATTTACGATAGTAATGATGGTTTAATGTGATATTAGTAAAGGTGTTGTATATCATGATAATTACGATAGTAATGACGGTTTAATGTGATATTAGTAAAGGTGTATAGGATGATAATTACGATAGTAATGACGGTTTAATGTGATATTAGTAAAGGTGTTGTATAGGATGATAATTACGATAGTAATGACGGTTTAATGTGATATTAGTAAAGGGGTTGTATATCATGATAATTACGATAGTAATGACGGTTTAATGTGATATTAGTAAAGGTGTTGTATAGGATGATAATTACGATAGTAATGACGGTTTAATGTGATATTAGTAAAGGTGTTGTATAGGATGATAATTACGATAGTAATGACGGTTTAATGTGATATTAGTAAAGGTGTTGTATATGATGATAATTACGATAGTAATGACGGTTTAATGTGATATTAGTAAAGGGGTTGTATATGAGGATAATTACGATAGTAATGACGGTTTAATGTGATATTAGTAAAGGGGTTGTATATGAGGATAATTACGATAGTAATGACGGTTTAATGTGATATTAGTAAAGGTGATGTATATCATGATAATTACGATAGTAATGACGGTTTAATGTGATATTAGTGAAGGTGTTGTATAGGATGATAATTACGATAGTAATGACGGTTTAATGTGATATTAGTAAAGGTGATGTATATCATGATAATTAAGATAGTAATGACGGTTTAATGTGATATTAGTAAAGGGGTTGTATAGGATGATAATTACGATAGTAATGACGGTTTAATGTGATATTAGTAAAGGTGTTGTATATGATGATAATTACGATAGTAATGACGGTTTAATGTGATATTAGTAAAGGGGTTGTATATGAGGATAATTACGATAGTAATGACGGTTTAATGTGATATTAGTAAAGGTGATGTATATGATGATAATTACGATAGTAATGACGGTTTAATGTGATATTAGTAAAGGTGTTGTATATGATGATAATTACGATAGTAATGACGGTTTAATGTGATATTAGTAAAGGTGTTGTATAGGATGATAATTACGATAGTAATGACGGTTTAATGTGATATTAGTAAAGGTGTTGTATATGATGATAATTACGATAGTAATGACGGTTTAATGTGATATTAGTAACGGTGTTGTATATCATGATAATTACGATAGTCATGACGGTTTAATGTGATATTAGTAAAGGTGTTGTATATGATGATAATTACGATAGTAATGACGGTTTAATGTGATATTAGTAAAGGTGTTGTATAGGATGATAATTACGATAGTAATGACGGTTTAATGTGATATTAGTGAAGGTGTTGTATATGA
>JAXRKP010000274.1:32500-40000 GCA_037039925.1 Doris montereyensis
TATTTCTACACCTTTCATCTCAATGTTAATATGTTTCTACACCTTTCATCTCAATGTTAATATGTTTCTACACCTTTCATCTAAATGTTAATATGTTTTTACACCTTTCATCTCAATGTTAATATGTTTTTACACCTTTCATCTAAATGTTAATATGTTTTTACACCTTTCATCTC
The DNA here is from genome assembly GCA_037039925.1 of Doris montereyensis. Taxonomy (NCBI): domain Eukaryota; kingdom Metazoa; phylum Mollusca; class Gastropoda; order Nudibranchia; family Dorididae; genus Doris; species Doris montereyensis. The sequence continues at coordinate 32,677 of JAXRKP010000274.1, forward strand.
AATGTTAATATGTTTCTACACCTTTCATCTCAATGTTAATATGTTTTTACACCTTTCATCTCAATGTTAATATGTTTCTACACCTTTCATCTAAATGTTAATATGTTTCTACACCTTTCATCTAAATGTTACTATGTTTCTACACCTTTCATCTAAATGTTAATATGTTTTTACACCTTTCATCTAAATGTTAATATGTTTCTACACCTTTCATCTAAATGTTAATATGTTTCTACACCTTTCATCTAAATGTTAATATATTTCTACACCTGTCTCTAAATGTTAATATATTTCTACACCTGTCTCTAAATGTTAATATATTTCTACACCTGTCTCTAAATGTTAATATATTTCTACACCTGTCTCTAAATGTTAATATATTTCTACACCTTTCATCTCAATGTTAATATATTTCTACACCTTTCATCTCAATGTTAATATGTTTGTACACCTTTCGTCTAAATGTTAATATGTTTTTACACCTTTCATCTCAATGTTAATATATTTCTACAACTTTCATCTCAATGTTAATATATTTCTACACCTTTCATCTCAATGTTAATATATTTCTACACCTTTCATCTCAATGTTAATATATTTCTACACCTTTCATCTAAATGTTAATATGTTTTTACACCTTTCATCTCAATGTTAATATGTTTCTACACCTTTCATCTCAATGTTAATATATTTCTACACCTTTCATCTCAATGTTAATATATTTCTACACCTTCATCTCAATGTTAATATATTTCTACAACTTTCATCTCAATGTTAATATATTTCTACACCTTTCATCTCAATGTTAATATATTTCTACACCTTTCATCTCAATGTTAATATATTTCTACACCTTTCGTCTAAATGTTAATATATTTCTACACCTTTCATCTCAATGTTAATATGTTTCTACACCTTTCATCTCAATGTTAATATATTTCTACACCTGTCTCTAAATGTTAATATGTTTCTACACCTTTTGTCTAAATGTTAATATGTTTTTACACATTTTATCTAAATATCGATTTGTTTTTACATCATTTATCTAAATATCAATTTGTTATTACATCATTTATCTAAATATCAATTTATTATTACATCATTTATCTAAATATCAATTTGTTATTACATCATTTATCTAAATATCAATTTGTTATTACATCATTTATCTAAATGTCAATTTGTTATTACATCATTTATCTAAATATCAATTTGTTATTACATCATTTACTAAATGTCAATTTGTTTTTACATCATTTATGTAAATGACAATTCGCTTCTATATTCTTCATATAAATGGCAATTTGCTTCTACATTCTTCATTTAAATGACAATAATTTGTTTCTATATTCTTCATCTAAATGTCAATGACAAAGTTTTTCTACACCATTAATTTAGATATCGCTGCGATTCTAAAGCCTTGATCTAAATGTCGATTTGCTTCAACACCTTCTATTCGACTTATTATGGTTTTGATTCCTTCCTATAAATACCAATGTGCTTTAGAATTATAGGACTTACAATGAATACACTAAAATGCAATGATATTTAAAGGAAGATGCTAAAAGCACTTGCCATTAAGATGGGGGTGGGGGTGGGGTCTAAAATACGATTACATTCACAGCATACGCATAGGAAGACAACTACAGTTGCAATGACTTGGATGGTAATGATGATGATGATGATGATGATGATGATGATGATGATGATGATGATGATGATGATGAATGATGATGGAGGCAATCACATTAATGATGATTACAGAAACACCAATTATCGAATCCCATTTTAATGTCAATTATGCTCCAAAATAATATTTTCCAGAAGGATAACAAATCACAAAGACGTTAACGATTATATCGTCTGCCTCCTCTAACTAAGTGATCTGTGCCGATGGCTTGAATGGATGAATGGATGAATGGATGGATGGACTTCTTCTACTTCTGGCATGAAATATTCAAAGCAGCTAGGGCCATTCGGCGGTCTAACTGAAAACTGAATGGGCCATAAACAGTTTAAAGCACGCAGGTCACGGCAGCCGATGGAGAGACGTTGTTGACGGTCACCTTGACGGTCTTTTGATCAATCATTGATTCTGACGTCATCGGGGTCGATGGTGGTTGCCTCCCGCTTGTCCTATAGCTTCCATGGTATCAGGTGGGGTGGGGTGGGGTTGAGGTTTGGGGTAGGGGGGGGTGTGTCTGGTTGTTGTTGTTGTTGTTTTGTTCCTTTCTGGAGGAGTTTTTTTAATTCTTTTTCTAAGTCAAATTGATTTGTTTGTTGCTTCTTTGTTTGTTTGGGAAGGGGGTTCTCTCTCTCTCTCTCTCTCTCTCTCTCTCTCTCTCTCTCTCTCTCTCTCTCTCTCTCTCTCTCTCTCTCTCTCTCTCTCTCTCTCTCTCTCTCTCTCTCTCTCTCTCTCTCTCTCTCTCTCTCTCTCTCTCTCTCTCTCTCTCTCTCTCTCTCTCTCTCTCTCTCTCTCTCTCTCTCTCTCTCTCTCTCTCTCTCTCTCTCTCTCTCTCTCTCTCTCTCTTGAGGAAGATGGGTAGGACAAAAAGGCGAGAGTTGTAACAAGAAAATGAAATATCATATCAATCATAGTTCTGATACATGCATGCATTACTGGCAACAATTTGCCAATACGTGTTAAGTTGTTGTTGTTGCTTTTGTTTTGTTTGTTTTGGTGTTTTTTGGTGGGGGGGTAATAATAATATCAATATAATAATACTTTATTCATGCCACATGAGAAAATTTGGTTATAGACATGTCAAAATTATATGAATATATTATGTAATACATCGACAGAACAATGAAATATTTAAATCAGTTGTTGGTGAATACACGCATGTATACATTGCATACATACACAGGTATGAAATATACTCACTATCTTAATGCGTTCCTAATTATTAACTATTAAACATACCTTGGTATGTGTTGATTAGAATTAAGGTAGTAAGAATGTAGAAAAGAAATAAGAAATGACAAAGTATATTGTATAAGTACATGTATATATCGTAAATGAACATTATCACAGATGAGTTATGTAGTTTTATAAGAATACATTTTATGCATGACAAAGTTGTAAATAAATACAATAGTGATTCATTTTTAGAATTTAAAAGCCTTATTCCTGATGATAGGAATGATCTATGATGTCTTCCGGTTTTCGTTTTAATTGAGATGTATCGCAGGCTTCTTTGAGATTTTTTTAGATGTCGTGGTATAGTGGATTTTGTCTGTCGTTTGCAATGTTTGTGATATTTTTATTAAGTGTTCTCATTCAATATTTCCTCGCGGAATTTCAAATCAGATGTATATTTAGTGGCCATTTTATTTTTTTTTGTTTATTCTTTTCTTATCTTCTTTTCTAGCATTCCCACCGCAAACAGATATACAAAACGCTACAACGATTTCAATAATGGATCTATAGAAAATAGTTATTAAAGTAGGATCAATTAATTTTAAACTGAACAAGTTATTTTACAAAATACATTCTTTGGTTAATTTGTTTTTTCTATGATGTATTGTTTAGATGCTTTTTAACGTGACTAGGGCATGGCAGGCTCAATATGAGGAAAAAGAAGCACAGTGTACTCAAATTAAAGTCATAGGTGTGAGCTGCGCACAATTTTATAAACCCGATCAAAGTCAAAGGGATTTATGTAAAGTCCGTTTTCTCCCGTAAGAAATGCAGGCTCACCAACAGTGCATCCTTTATCCCCTCTTCTCAACTCGTTGGAGAGTATACAGTACACCAGCCTGTTGAGCGCTTCGTACTAACACTGTGGCAAAGATATATTTCTCTACCTATTGCTGAGTACTCATTCACATCTGAGCCAAGCGCGGAAAACAGATTGAAGAAACTTTTGCTAAGAGAAGAACGTCGTGAAAGTACACCTGGGCACCAGCCATGGGTTTTGAACCAGCGTCGTCGTGAAAGTACACCTGGGCACCAGCCACGGGTTTTGAACCAGCGTCGTCGTGAAAGAGTACACCTGGGCACCAGCCATGGGTTTTGAACCAGCGTCGTCGTGAAAGAGCACCTGGGCACCAGTCATGGGTTTTGAACCAGCGTCGTCAGGAAAGTACACCTGGGCACCAGTCATGGGTTTTGAACCAGCGTCGTCAGGAAAGTACACCTGGGCACCAGCCATGGGTTTTGAACCAGCGCCGTCGTGAAAGTACACCTGGGCACCAGCCATGGGTTTTTGAACCAGCGTCGTCGTGAAAGCACACCTGGGCACCAGACATGGGTTTTGAACCAGCGCCGTCGTGAAAGAGTACACCTGGGCACCAGCCATTGGTTCTGAACCAGCGTCGTCGTGAAAATACACCTGGGCACCAGCCATGGGTTTTGAACCAGCGTCGTCGTGAAAGTACACCTGGGCACCAGCCATGGGTTTTGAACCAGCGCCGTCGTGAAAGAGTACACCTGGGCACCAGCCATGGGTTTTGAACCAGCGTCGTCGTGAAAGAGTACACCTGGGCACCAGCCATGGGTTTGAACCAGCGTCGTCGGGAAAGAGTACACCTGGGCACCAGTCCTGGGTTTTGAACCAGCGTCGTCGTGAAAGAGTACACCTGGGCATCAGCCATGGGTTCTGAACCAGCGTCGTCGTGAAAATACACCTGGGCATCAGCCATGGGTTTTGAACCAGCGTCGTCGTGAAAATACATCTGGGCACCTGCCATGGGTTTTGAACCAGCGTCGTTGTGAAAGTACACCTGGGCATCAGCCATGGGTTTTGAACCAGCGTCGTCGTAAAAGTACACGTGGGCACCAGTCATGGGTTTTGAACCAACGTCGTCGTGAAAGTACACCTGGGCCCCAGACATGGGTTTTGAAAACCAACGTCGTCGTGAAAGTACATCTGGGCCCCAGACATGGGTTTTGAACCAGCGTCGTCGTGAAAGTACACCTGGGCACCAGCCATGGGTTTTGAACCAGCGTCGTCATGAAAGTACGCCTGGGCACCAGCCATGGGTTTTGAACCAGCGTCGTCGTGAAAGTACACCTGGGCACCAGCCATGGGTTTTGAACCAGCGTCGTCGTGAAAGTACACCTGGGTACACCTGGGCACCAGCCATGGGTGTTGACCAGCGTCGTCGTGAAAATACACCTGGGCACCAGTCATGGATGTGTCGTCGTCAAAGTACACCTGGACCCCAGCCATGGGTTTAACCAGCGTCGTCGTGATCACAAACTCACAACACTGCGGTTTTGTTACAATGCTTAAAACAAATTTCTTATTTGAAATTCTCACATTAAGATGAAGATCAAACTGTAGAAACTGGACTGCACTTCAAGAAAGGAAAACCGGGCAAACGGAATTATATATCATCGACACAGAACAAAACAATTCAACAAATGAAAACTTCCGGAATCAATATCGACATAGAACAAAACAATTCAACAAATGAAAACTTTTCGGAATCAATATCGACATAGAACAAAAAAGTCAAGGAAGGAAAACATTTGGAATCAATATCCACATAGAACAAAAAAGTCAAAGAAGGAAAACATTTGGAATCAATATCCACATGGAACAAAAAAAGTCAAAGAAGAAAACATTTGGAATCAATATCCACATAGAACAAAAAAGTCAAAGAAGGAAAACATTTGGAATCAATATCCACATAGAACAAAAAAGTCAAAGAAGGAAAACATTTGGAATCAATATCGACATAGAACAAAAAAGTCAAAGAAGGAAAACATTTGGAATCAATATCGACATAGAACAAAAAAGTCAAGGAAGGAAAACATTTGGAATCAATATCGACATAGAACAGTCAAATTCAACAAAAGAAAAAAGTTCGGAATTAATATCGATGCAGAACAAAAATTTCAACTAAGGAAAAACCATGTGTGTGCGTGTGTCAGAGTAAAAGAGATGATTAAAGGAATAATGAAGTGAAAAGAAATGGTTAAAGAAATAGTGAAGTATAAGAAATGGTTAAAGGAATAATGAAGTAAAGAAATGATTAAAGGAAGGATGAAGTAAATAAATTATTGAGGAGTAATGAAGTAAAAGAAGAAATGGTTAAAATAATGATGATACAAAAGAAATGGTTAAAGGGTTGATGAAGTACAATACATGATTATAGGAATAGTTAAGTAACAGAAATTGTTGAAGGAGTAATGATGTAAAACAAATGATTAAAGGAATGATGAAGTAAAAGAAACGGTTAAAGGAATGATGAAGTAAAAGAAACGGTTAAAGGAAAGATGAAGTATAAGAAATGGTTGAGGGAATGATGAAGTAAAAGCAATTGTTAAAGGAATAATGAAGTAAAAGAAATTGTTAAAGAAATAAAGAAGTTAAAGAAATGGTTAAATGACCAATAAAGGAAAGAAACGTTTAAAGTAATGATGAAGTAAAAGAAATGGTTAAATGAACAATAAAGGGAAAGAAACGTTTAAATGAATAATGAAGTAAAAGAAATGGTTAAATAAAAAATCTAGTGAAAGAAACGTTTAAAGGAATGATGAAGTGAAAGAAATGGTTAAATGAACAATAAAGGAAAAGAAACGTTTAAAGGAATAATGAAGTAAAAGAAATGGTTAAATGAACAATAAAGGGAAAGAAACGTTTAAAGGAATGATGAATTGGGAAGAAAACGTTGTCAAAGTAGACATTAATACACAATTTTCAGCTTTCCACTAGCAATACTAACAACATTTTGGCACCTGCAACAACCTGTAGATCTGGTTCAACGCCCTGAGCCTCGCTGCTAATCCTATGACTCTTTAGCTTACCAACAATAATCCCCCCTAACTCGTGTCTTAATCCAGTCGGAGCAAAATAAAGGAGAAAGTCGCAAATACATGGGATTAGCTAGCAATAGCTGTTTGAGCTGAATAAATGTTGGTGCCTTTGTGTGTATGTGTAATTAGGGAAGTTGTGTAAGCGTTTGTGATTGGGTAAAGCGTTTAAGACTGTACAATTGAATAAGAGTGGGGGAGAGTATTCATTTAATTCAACTTGTCCACTATATGCGATGATTTCGATGTGAAACAAGAGGAGACATCAAGATGAAAGACAATAGGTGGAAGAGTGAGAAGACAGTAAGATGAAAGACAATAGGTAAAAGAGTGAGGAGACTACAAGATGAAAGACAATAGGTAAAAGAGTGAGAAGACTACAAGATGAAAGACAATAGGTAAAAGAGTGAGAAGACAGTAAGATGAAAGACAATAGGTGAAAGAGTGAGAAGACTACAAGATGAAAGACAATAGGTGAAAGAGTGAGAAGACTACAAGATGAAAGACAATAGGTAAAAGAGTGAGAAGACAGTAAGATGAAAGACAATAGGTAAAAGAGTG
>JAXRKP010000274.1:50000-52500 GCA_037039925.1 Doris montereyensis
CTATCTATCTATCTATCTATCTATCTATCTATCTGTCTATCTATCTATCTATCTATCTATCTATCTATCTATCTATTTATCTATCTATCTATCTATCTATCTGTCTATCTATCTATTTATCTATCTATCTATCTATCTATCTATCTATCTATCTATCTATCTGTCTGTCTGTCTATCTATCTATCTTTCCATCAATATGTAATATCGCTTTTTCTTGATGATATTTCAATGCATGAAGGAAAAGAAGAGAAACAGTAGAACCAAAACAAACATTTGTATTGCATAACACGTGATGCATGTAACTTTTCCCTTAGCCTCAAGTGATGAAGGTGGTGGCCATGGAGCTAAGAATTGGATTGATGACTGGAAATATGTTGTTTTTTCTTCTTTTTTTCTTCTGTTTGTGTCTTTTATGTTAAACCAACAATGTTGTGAATTTTGGGCTACCAAGCAGTACTAATTCTTAGTGAATAAACACTTCTAGTTATGATTGGTATACTTAATTTAAAATGTGACTGTCAAAACGGTTGGATGATACCACAATCTGTAAAGCTGGCTGCTAACATGTGATGGCGGTCAGAGAATAGACAATCGATTTATTGTTTAGGACGTCGTTATGATGTATATTACAATTCATTAAAAGGGGGATTCTTTTGGGAGAGAGAGAGAGAGAGAGAGAGAGAGAGAGAGAGAGAGAGAGAGAGAGAGAGAGAGAGAGAGAGAGAGAGAGAGAGAGAGAGAGAGAGAGAGAGAGAGAAAGAGAGAGAGAGAGAGGGAGAGAGAGAGATAGATAGAGAGAGAGAGAGAACTGATGAGAGAGAGAGAGAGAGAGAGAGAGAGAGAGAGAGAGAGAGAGAGAGAGAGAGAGAGAGAGAGAGAGAGAGAGAGGGTGGGAGGAGAGAGAGAGAGAGAGGAGTGGGGAGAAACAGAGTGAGGTGGAGAAACAGAGAGGAGAGAGAGAGAGAGAGAGAGAGAGAGAGAGAGAGAGAGAGAGGGGGGGGGCAGACAGACAGACAGACAGAGACACAGAGAGAGAGAGAGAGAGAGAGAGAGAGAGAGAGAGAGAGAGAGAGAGAGAGAGAGAGAGAGAGAGAGAGAGAGAGAGAGAGAGAGAGAGAGAGAGAGAGAGTTTGTGATATGTTATGAAATCAATTGTGACTAAAAACAAATTTCTTTTTTGGACGAATAAGGATTATCTTATCTTATCTTATCTTTTCTTTTCTTTGTTCTCTTTGTCAGGTACTCCGAAAGTACCTTCCGAGCCATTTGTCTCACGACAAAGGGAGGGAATTCCAATACAAGCTGCACGAAGAGATTGACAGGCTGCTGGAAGACAACGAGATAGCACTCCAAGGCTGTCGCCCTCGTGGGCCCTCCTCGTCAGCCGAGAGCCGTCCTACACAGACGAGTCACCCTCATCACAAACAGCTTCATGTCCGCTTCCCAAGGTCAGCTAATTGTGCATTATATTTTTAATAATCAACAGGTGGGGTATTGGGTAGTCAAGTGGTTAGGCTGAGGGTCTTTGGATCATGATGTCCCTGGTTCGAATCCTGGAAAAGCCAGGGTCGATGTTGTGTTCCTTTGGGAAAGACACTTAACAGGCACCCCTGCCCCCCTCCCCACCCCCACCCCCGCAATCGATCCAAATGCAAATGGGTACAAGAACTAATAGCTGGGGAGTAACAACCCTGCGTTAGACTAACGTCCCTTCAGGAGGTGATTATTATCTTGCGCTTCACGCTATGGAAACCGAGATAAGCTCCGCTCTATGGGTCATAATGGTCTTGAAGGAAGTGTGCTACTTACTATGTTAAAACCTTCAGTGTATGCGGATACATAAATGTATGTTAATATGCCAAGTGGATAAGAAGTATGATCCAAACGACACATTTATTCTCTGAGGAAAGGGTACTCGGTAGTCCAAAGGTATGGTGTCGGCCTCTCAACTAAAAGATAATGGGTTCGAACCCCACTCGATTTTTTTTCCCAGCCAAATCTACCCTCTGCTCCAGATAGGTGGATCGACACCTGGTCCCATCGGAGACGTACGATAAAAAGGAGGTCCCATGTGCAGATCACAACACTGTGCACTTTAAAAGATCCTTGGGTTGTTTACAGGGCAGTCCGGGCAAAATTTTAAAATCCTACCAAAGCCTCCTGAGATCACCTTAGTTGTGGGTGTGGGTAAATCAAATCAAATCAAATCAAATCAGACTCTGAGGAGAAGAAGACGGGACACTAATGCATCATAAATAACCAATGAATTCATATTATTGATTTCGATTTCACCTACAACTACAACTAAGATGATCTCGGGGGTTTGGTAGGATTTTTCATGTTTGCCCGGACTCCCCTGTATACAGCCAATGGATCTTTTTTTAACGTGCACAGAGTGTTGTGATCTGTACACAGGGCCTCCTTTTTTATCGCCCGTCCCCTATGAGACTAGGGTGTCAATCCCCCTACCTGGACCAGGGAGGGGAGAGGTAGATTTTGT
>JAXRKP010000274.1:60000-65000 GCA_037039925.1 Doris montereyensis
GTGCACAGAAATTGATGACGTTTTGACATGTGATCTTGATAACAAATCATCAGTCAAAACAAAAAAAGGGCACCGTTGGAAGAAGAAGAAAAAGGACGTCATTTTTTTTGTTACACGTTGAAGCAATGTCAAGGCCCATGATGTCATAAATTTGCTTAATCGGGCGTGTAAGAATGAACAAGTGCATGGCAAGAGGTCATGTCGATGCTTTGATGCATTGGTTTACTTTTGTAGAGGGTGAGACGTTGAAGCTTTTTTGCCATAAGTATGTCATTTGATGTTCTGGACTGTGGTCACTGGCTAGGAGACAGAAAGCATGTTTATGATTTGACCTAGGATTTCCTATGGCTAAATTGAAACCAATGTTGAGTTATCATCAGTTGTTCCCCTTCTTGTTTTTCTCAGCGGAACATTCATCCACTTTTTGCTGTTTACATAGAAGACAATGAGGCGTCGGTAGCTCAGTCGGTAGCTCAGTCGGTAACTCAGTCGGTAACTCAGTCGGTAGCTCAGTCGGTAACTCAGTCGGTAGCTCAGTCGGTAACTCAGTCGGTAGCTCAGTCGGTAGCTCAGTCGGTAGCTCAGTCGGTAACTCAGTCGGTAACTCAGTCGGTAGCTCAGTCGGTAGCTCAGTCGGTAGAGTGTCTGGCTACCACCGAGGAGGCCCGAGTTCGATCCACAGTCCCGGCAATTTTTTCTAGCCCTCATGTCGATCCAGCGGTGGAATGGGTAGCTTGGCTAGGTCAATACAGCAGTGGAATGGGTAGCTTGGCTAGGTCGATTCAGCAGTGGAATGGGTAGCTTGGCTAGGTCAATTCAGCAGTGGAATGGGTAGCTTGGCTAGGTCGATTCAGCAGTGGAATGGGTAGCTTGGCTAGGTCTATTCAACAGTGGAATGGGTAGCTTGGCTAGGTCTATTCAACAGTGGAATGGGTAGCTTGGCTAGGTCTATTCAACAGTGTAATGGGTAGCTTGGCTAGGTCTATTCAACAGTGGAATGGGTAGCTTGGCTAGGTCTATTCAGCAGTGGAATGGGTAGCTTAGCTAGATCGATTCAGCAGTGGAATGGGTAGCTTGGCTAGGTCGATTCAGCAGTGGAATGTGTAGCTTAGCTAGGTCGATTCAGCAGTGGAATTGTAGCTTAGCTAGGTCGATTCAGCAGTGGAATGTGTAGCTTAGCTAGGTCGATTCAGCAGTGGAATTGGTAGCTTAGCTAGGTCTATTCAGCAGTGGAATGGGTAGCTTAGCTAGGTCGATTCAGCAGTGGAATGGGTAGCTTGGCTAGGTCTATTCAGCAGTGGAATTGGTAGCTTGGCTAGGTCGATTCAGCAGTGGAATGGGTAGCTTGGCTAGGTCGATTCATAGGTCGATTCAGCAGTGGAATGGGTAGCTTGGCTAGGTCGATTCATAGGTTGATTCAGCAGTGGAATGGGTAGTCGATTTGGTCGATTCAGCAGTGGAAGGTCGATTCATAGGTCGATTCAGCAGTGGAATGGGTAGCTTAGCTAGGTCGATTCATAGGTCGATTCAGCAGTGGAATGGGTAGCTTAGCTAAGTCGATTCAGCAGTGGAATGGGTAGCTTAGCTAGGTCTATTCAGCAGTGGAATGGGTAGCTTAGCTAGGTCGATTCAGCAGTGGAATGGGTAGCTTAGCTAGGTCGATTCAGCAGTGGAATGGGTTGCTTGGCTAGGTCGATTCAGCAGTGGAATGGGTAGCTTGGCTAGGTCGATTCAGCAGTGGAATGGGTAGCTTAGGTAGGTCTATTCAGCAGTGGAATGGGTAGCTTGGCTAGGTCGATTCAGCAGTGGAATGGGTAGCTTAGCTAGGTCGATTCAGCAGTGGAATGGGTAGCTTAGCTAGGTCTATTCAGCAGTGTAATGGGTAGCTTAGCTAGGTCGATTCAGCAGTGGAATGGGTAGCTTAGCTAGGTCGATTCAGCAGTGGAATGGGTAGCTTGGCTTGGTCGATTCAGCAGTGGAATGGGTAGCTTTGGCTAGGGTCGATTCAGCAGTGGAATGGGTAGCTTGGCTAGGTCGATTCAGCAGTGGAATTGGTAGCTTAGCTAGGTCGATTCAGCAGTGGAATGGGTAGCTTGGCTAGGTCTATTCAACAGTGGAATGGGTAGCTTGGCTAGGTCGATTCAGCAGTGGAATGGGTAGCTTGGCTAGTCAATAGGTCTATTCAGCAGTGGAATTGGTAGCTTAGCTAGGTCTATTCAGCAGTGGAATGGGTAGCTTAGCTAGGTCTATTCAGCAGTGGAATGGGTAGCTTAGCTAGGTCTATTCAGCAGTGGAATGGGTAGCTTAGCTAGGTCTATTCAGCAGTGGAATGGGTAGCTTAGCTAGGTCTATTCAGCAGTGGAATGGGTAGCTTGGCTAGGTCGATTCAGCAGTGGAATGGGTAGCTTGGCTAGGTCGATTCAGCAGTGGAATTGGTAGCTTGGCTAGGTCGATTCAGACTCGGCTAGAGTAAAGGTGGCGTGGAAAGCAATGGCAACTACAACACTATGCCGTGTGACTAGAAACATCAGGACTCTTCTCTTGGTTACCCTTCGCTCAATGCTGAGTATGGGACTTGCTTTACATTATATAGAAGATGATCTTTCTTTTCACTTTCTGGCTTTTCAAATTGCCTATTCTTAACATGTAAACGTGCTGCTATAGCTTTTCTAGCCTTTGTTGACATCATCTACTTTGTTTCTAGTAATAACGTCATCAGTTTATGCCCTTTTTTGTGGAGGGGGGGGTTCCTTGGCGATGAGAAATGTGTCATTATGACGCATGTCCTCTTTCTATGCTTTTTCGACGACACCCCGCCATCGCACTCTGCTCTGGGCCGCCTACTGAATTCCTGTCCAGTAGGTTCCCTGCATCCTTATCAGTTATCTGCTCTTGATGATGTCTCGCCTCCAGGTGCTATTAGGTCGGCCTCTCTTCCTTTCCTCTTGCGGGTTTCAGGTCAGGGACTGGACGGCGTGTGGTGCTGGATATTGGATGCTGGAGCTCGTATTGATATTCAAATTCATTTTTGACGTCCATGAAAACTGAAGACAACGTTTTCTATATATTATATAACTTAAAGCGCGCCCTATTATTCTGAAACTAGAACCTTTAAAGCCTGCAGTGACACATGCTCCAAGAACACAATGACATTGTATGTCATCTATGGTCACTGTAACAATACGTCCAAACATGATACCCAACTGTGCCTTTTGAATGAAATGTAATCATCCAAGCTAATCCTTTAACACACGCCTGGAGTCTCCACCGCTTCACTGTTCTGCTGTGCGACACGACATGCAAAAGCATCAGCCCCAATCTTAGACCAACTTTACCTATGTGTGTTCTAATGGCCAGGCCCCGGTGCGTCCCATATTGCAGACATTCCTTCCCTCACGTGCCCACGGCCACTTCCAAGGCAATGGCTGAAGCCTTGGACAGGCGTTGAGCATGTCGACAAGCTCTCGTCCCAACTCTCTGACGTCCAGCTACATGTCTGCTCTCAACAGAAACGCCGCCAGACACGTCATCAAACCTGCGACGATGAGCGTCGCTCAGAAAGTACAAATTATGGCTCGCCCGGAAATCCCGAGGCTGTGACGAAGGTTGACGTTGACCATGGTCAAGGTCAAGGCCAAGAGGAGCAGGCGAAGAAGAAGAAGAAGAAGCCCGCCAAAGCACGCCAGTCACGTGAGCGGCGCAAGGAAGCGTGGGTAGCGGTTCCAGGCGCAGTAGCGTTGGAACCAACACCGGAGAGAGTTGCGCTGGCAGCAGGAGAGGAAGCGCAGTGGGAGAGAGGCAGAGGAGCGACTCGGCAGGGTCAAGCCGAAGGGACAGCCGCGACCAGGCGCTGATGGAGTGCCTGGTCATTGACGGCCGACGGGGGTCGATGGAGGAAGTTCCTCTGTATGGCATGGGGGGAGAGTATGACTAGAAGGACGGTGCTGATGAACTTACATTGGCACTAAGCCCTGGAACCCGTGCGTGGTTTGGATACGATGCTCATTAAGACGTTTGAAGAGTTAACAGGGGAGATAAAACAAAACGATCAGAGTCTGTTATTAATTAATTTCATGAGTTATGCCCCCCCCCCCAAAGAGAAAGTCATTGTATCGAAATATCAGAAATATTGAGAAGAACGTGAGATTAATGAAGACTCATGTTCCTGGAAAATAATGCAATAGGTTTTTTTTTTTAATTGTTACTGATTGAGGATCAGAGGCGACTCTAAAATTTGTGTCCCTTTCTTTTTCTCAGAAGTGACTTTCTTTGACTTTGATAGGGTTTTTGTCCGTTGTCTCTTCTTTTCTTTTTATTTCTTAAGCAAATTCGTGACGAACTACGAATCCCTTCGATATTTCCCTTTATATATATAGTTGGAGGGAGGTGGGTGGTGTCATTTAGGATACCGTTATAATTGCATATCATTTGTAAAAAAAACCCATTGACTGCTAGCTTTGGATGAGGTCGCGAGGGTGGCGCGGGGGGGGGGGGGGGGGTGTCAAGGTATTCTTTTAGCCTAATGGCGAACCGTGTTAAAGTATACGAATTATTGACTCTTATAAATGATGAATTAAAGTCGATTTTGTTTCCAGTAGAGCGACTAGAAGCTATTATACATAGATACATACATACATATATACATATATATATATACATACATACATACATTATACATATATATATATATATATATACATACATACACACGCATACATACATACATACATACATACATACATACATACATACATACATACATACATACATACATACATACATACATACATAAATACATACATACATACATATGTAAATATATACATATATACATACATACATACATACACACACACACATACATACATACATACATACATACATACATACATACATACATACATACATACATACATATACGCATACATACATACATACATTCATACATACATACATACATACATACATACATACATACATACATTCATACATACATACAT